>WBMV01005344.1:351898-540032 GCA_013396655.1 Campylorhamphus procurvoides | reverse complement strand
AGCCCGAGCATCCCGGCGGCGGGCACGGCCGGCGGGGCTTCATGGGCTGCTCACGCCAGCATGGTGCTCGCCCTGAACGGCAGCCACCTCTACGGGAACCTCCGGCCCCTGGTCCTGGAGGACCCGCGGGCGCTGGGCGGCGGCAGGATGATCGCCGGCTCCTGGCCCCCGCGCAGCCTGGCCAAGCTCGGCCCGTCTCCCGCCCCGTCCGCGCTGCCCACGGCGAGCCCCCTCCCCGCCAATGACTCCCAGTGCGGAGAGCAGATCCTCAGCTACGGCAACGTGGAGAAAGTTCTCATCGGGACCGTGCTCTGCCTCATCACCCTGCTGACCATCGCCGGCAACTGCCTGGTGGTGATCTCGGTCTGCTTCGTGAAGAAGCTGCGGCAGCCCTCCAACTATCTCATCGTGTCGCTGGCCCTGGCCGATCTCTCGGTGGCCCTGGCCGTCATGCCCTTCGTCAGCGTCACCGACCTTATCGGCGGCGAGTGGATCTTCGGGCGCCTCTTCTGCAACGTCTTCATCGCCATGGATGTCATGTGCTGCACGGCCTCCATCCTGACCCTCTGCGTGATAAGCATCGACAGGTGAGAGAGCCGGGAGCGCCGCGGATCGCCCTGCCCTGCCCTGCCCTGCCCTCCTGCCGCCCCGGGGGCACCGGCACCGGTGGGGGGACCCGCCGGGAGCGGTGCCACCAGCGCTGTCTTGCCTCCTCCTCCTCCGGGTCCTTCGGAAATGAGCCGCAGACGTGCTCAGAGCAGGGAGCGAGGCGAGTGCCAGCCCTCAGCCTCTCTGTTCCAAGGAGCCCGCCGGAGCAGGGTGTGCTGCCGCCCGTATCCCAGCCCAGGTGCCTGGTTATCCCTCTCGGTAACTTCCCTGCTGTCACTGCAGAGCCGAGGTATTGGAGCAAAACTGGACTGAAACTGGTAACCTTTACTGTGGCTCCATACAAGTAATGGGGCATTTGCAGCCGCGTTAAAATTTGGAACATGTGTCTTTAAACTGCTAGATTTGAGCTGATTATTTTGAAGCTGGTGACAGTGTAAACTCACTGGATTCAGTGGAGTTTTATCAGATCAGAGAAGGTGCAGGAATTATAGCTTATTATGGTTTTATCTTTATTCTAGGGCAACCACAGAGTAGCTCAATTTCAACTAGCAGAACCGTTTCTGACAAGTAATGTTTTGTTTGAAGGAAACACTGCTTTCAAGTGTTTGCTTTTTAAAAAATTTCACCTGCTCTCTTAAAAACAAGTTATGCTCATTGACATACAGCTGCTTCCAAAAGATACAGTAACTGGGGCAACAAAGGTGGTATATACAGACTGCAGAAGAGGATCTTAGGTGTTCAGTTCTGATGTCAGGGCCAAACCTAAGGTCTCACACTTGGCCGTGTCTGAGCTCCCCTCTGCAGAGGAAGGCTAACAGATTCCTTTATTTCATGCAGGTCTTAATCTGAAGTAAATAGCAGCCTGTAGCTCCCCTCTTTCACAGCCTAAATTCCACGACAAGAATTTTGGCATCTAGAGGGTAACTTTCCATTACAATTCCACACAATTAGAAATCGAAGAACTTCATAGCAAGATTGTAGAAGTACTTCAAGGAGTCTAATATCCAACAGCAGCCTCACTCTTCAGAAAAGTTTTTGGAAAGAACTCTGCACTAGGTTTCTGCAAAGAAACAGTCTTTTAAGTTTCCCTCAATAAATGGTAGTGGTTTCATTCCAAGGAGCATCATGATTTGTATTAATTTCAAAACTTTAATTTCTGTATAACCACCCCCTGCTCCAATGGTCTTTATTTTGTAATTTCTGTATTGGACAGCATCTGAATGCTGCAAAGCATTTTAGAGTGATGAAATCCACATACAGAGTTTGAGCATCAAAATGTCTTGATTTTTTGGTTGCTTTTCGTTTGTTTGTTTTTATTTGCTGTTGCCTTGAAATTTGCTTCTAACTTTAATTCCAGTACTGTAAGAAAGTAGGAATAGTTTTATCTGCTTTCCCAATATTATTCTGTTTTTCTATACTACCTATTTCTAAGACTAATGATTTCATTTTACCACTCTCTCCCCATAAAGTATTCCCATTCTTTGTTGTTGATGTCCATCTCTGAGCTCTCCACCTCCATTTCTACTAACCTTTTGAAGACAAGTTAACATAATTAAGCTTTCTTACCCAGCTAAGGGTGTTTGACTGATTCACACTGTAGAACTGTGTTTTCTTAGTTTAACATTTGAGGTCACTGCTGTATGGTGAACAGGGGCTTTGACTGAACCGGTCACAGTTGTGATTGCATCTCTTGCCATCATCTTTCCATTCTCCCTCCATTCCCCTCATCCCACTAAATGCTAACAAGAGATATATCTCTGTGTTTAGAATATATAAACTGTTGTGAATGACTGGTTTTCAACACCAATTGCTGATTTAAACTAGAATTATTTTCCTCATCTTTGCATTTCCCATTTCTATCTCTGAATGTTTATTGAACATGATCTCTTTATAATTCATTGTACTGTTGCCTGCTCCCTACTTGAAATTAAAATTCTGTGAATTATGATGCTTTAACCTCTGTCACCCAAAACTATTATATAGTTAAGATAGGTGATATCATAAATAAAAGGAGACAAGCCTTCAGTTCATTAGCAAAATGTCTCTACCACACAACAATTAAAAAAAAAATTAAAAATCTCCATGATTTTTAATCCTGTTTAAAAATAAGTAGGTGTAGCACTGCTCAGCCAAGCCTAAGATTATTTTGGAATGTTAACTAACCTTTGAATAGTGAATATATACAAAATATGCAAACCAGGGAGAAATTATGAAAATTAAATGGGAATGATGAACTGTTGCCAATGTAGCATTAATTTTAATGGTGCTATCTTACCAGCAGTTGTTTTACATGTAGGTACTTAGGAAATCCTTGAATGATCAGTGAGGGAGATATATATCTCTGAAAAACCACATACCTCCAGATTAAGCATTCTGTATGGTTCAGGAGCTGCAAACAACAATGTATATAGTGAATTAGAGGGTCAGATTATTTTTTCATGGGTTTGATGGGAACACTTGCATGTTTTCTGTGATGTAGGAGGGGAAGATCACCAATGATACAGCCCCTATTAGCTTTACTATCTCAGTGCAAAGAATACAAATACAGGACCAGGGAATTTCAATGAGGAAATCCATGAGTTGGGAAAGAGTGAATTAAATGCATTGTCCTTCAAGTTGGCACTATCCACTGAGCCATTTAGATGTACTTAAACTTTTAGCACAATTAAATATCCTGGCGTCACCTGGGATATACTTGTTTAGGGAGAAGGGTTAATACAAGACAAATAGGAACACTTTTGAAGAATAATTATGAATGGCACTGTCACCTAGCTCTTTAGGAGAGTTCAGGAAACCTTTGCTGTGATCCGAAGGGAGAGATGAGGCTATTGCAGGCAGTGCAGAGGCAGCAGATAGGTTGACAATTTTAAAACTTAGTTGTTGAATCTCTATGTTCTTCCTGAAGCATATATGAGAGTCAGGTAAGAGAATATTACTATTGAATTACTCTAAAAAAAAGGAGTTTGTTACAAACTGGTAAGCAAGGTTTGTAAGG
The DNA here is from genome assembly GCA_013396655.1 of Campylorhamphus procurvoides. Classification (NCBI taxonomy): domain Eukaryota; kingdom Metazoa; phylum Chordata; class Aves; order Passeriformes; family Dendrocolaptidae; genus Campylorhamphus; species Campylorhamphus procurvoides. The sequence continues at coordinate 536,428 of WBMV01005344.1, read as the reverse complement.
AGAGGTAATACCTTTTATGAAAGAAACAATCAGGTTAGTAAAAGAGAGGCTTTGAGGAGCTTGCAAACAGGATAAAATGAGTAAATTGAAAAGACTTTTTGATTTGTTTCCCTTGCACAAATATGTACTACTCATCTTATGCCACTTAGAGCCCTGAAATGCCAGCAGCTGGCAGGCCTATTGCTCACAGAGATATTGTGCTGCACAGCCCTTAGTGGCAGATGTGTTTTTTAGATGAATCTATCAGTTGGAAAGCTCTGAAGGATGCAGATTAGCCTGGAGTCTACCAATGGGCTGGTTTCATTCTGTTGGAAAACCTTGTACTTTTTTCCTAATTCGAGGCATCAAGCCTTCTCATACTTCTTAAATTGTTTCTGCTCTAAGTTGTGTAAATGTTAAGAGTGCAAAGTAGATTGTTAGTGTGCGGTTGTTAGTGTGCCTTTATGGGGATCTATAACTTTGTACAGGGTGCACAAGGAATAAGCTGGGTTGAAAAGCTCTTTTTATTGTCCACAGAGATCTAAATTTGTGGAGATCATGAGATTATGTCTGCAAGGATACCAAGATTCGGACTGTTACGTGTTTTATTCAGGTCACATCTTCCCTTTTGTTTCGCAACGTGAAAACCTTAGCAGTTCTTTATCAGGGTGACCTGAGATGAGCATGTTACTTTTTAGACATCTCTATCTTATTTAAACCTCCACTTTGGAAGAAGGCTATCTGCTTAGAGGCAGGTCTGTCAGAACTAAAACAGGTATAACGGAGAGAAAAGAGTTAGTTTCTCCCTTTTCAGATTTCATGAAGATTAAACAGGCAAGATAGCTTGATACTCAGACAGTCAATATTACCTTTGCTATTCTTGCCCTCCATGATATGAGGAATAGCTCTGTAGAATGGTAGGACCTACATACATTTTGGCAGGATAATTAGGCCTCAGTGAGTAGTAGTCTCCTTTAAGCGTTTCTTATTTGTGTGCTTTTTTTTCCTTTACATTCTTTACATTTAATAGTGAGCAAACATTAGGAGTGAATTATGGGGGATGGATACAAACCACATCTTAGTGGGAGAAAGAACAAATAAAGGGAATTAATTGTATTTGAACTGGTGGTGTTTGCATGCTGATTCATCGTGTTGTTCTGACCCAAGATAGCTACATGAATGCTGTTTTGGAGAGTATCCACTGGATAACTGCATAGCAATTTTTAATTCAATTTAAAAATAGTTCTTTGGCTTAGAAAGTGATAACATAACTACTCAGATACAGTTGATGAATTATAACACTTTCCCCACACCCACACAAGTAATGAAACACTTTTTGGGGAACTTTTCCAGTCCGTATCTTAGCCAACAATTCACAAGTATTCCAGGCTTCCATTAAATTGATGAGGATTTAGAATTTGTATGCAAATAAGTGGGCCTTTTTGTTGATCCTGAGATTTTCATACACAAGGATCAGCTGTGTCTTCCTCTTTTTTCTGTCACACTCCAAGTATGAGTACTCATGCCTCTCCTTAAAGACTGTCTCAGTCCTTTAGAGCTCACTCATTTTTTGAGTCCTTGTTCTGTGCCTAAGAACTGAGCAGGTCTCAAACTGCCTCAAAGGATGAACTTGGGACTAAATTTAAATAAACACTTAAGCACTTTCAGTAGAATTCAGATATCTAAATTCTACCTATATCCAAAACTGATAATATGACCCGAAAGCTCTGTCAGCAATTTACTAGACCTAATGGCACCTAATAGTCCTGTGTGGCTTCGTACTCAGTATGAAACTCTTTTTCTGCCTTCAGGCCATGGGTGCAAAAGGCTGAGGTCTGTTCTGCCAACCCTGCTCAGATTGTTCACAAAGGACATGTAGAATATACATGGAAAGCTAGATATGAAAAAATCTCAATGTAATATTTTTTGGATGTAGAATAAACATAGGCACCCACCAGCAGTGCCACACGTGAGATCTTGTTCAGTCAATATATTTACACAGAAATGACTGAGAAATTACAAAAAACCTAAAAGGAACTATAGGAACAATATGTGATTGAGTTACTGCAGTTAAAGGGTCTATATATCAGAAGAAAGTTTTGAGATCAATCTGGCAGCTAATTCCTAACAACAGCCACCATCACAAGAGCCGTTCTTTCCATTGTTTAGCCTGATAAACATGAGTACCCTTTCAGAGTCTGTAAATAACTTGTCTAGCTTATGAAAGATACAGACAGTATTAATAAACTAAAGTGAGAAAGAACAGATTTGGTTTTATTCCTTTCCATGTAGTTTTTCTAATGTAGTCCACTTAAAGAATATTCCTCAAGTTAATATCGTTCCTTTTTGCAGAAAATTTATTGCTGAACCCTTCTGCAGTCTTCATTTTATTATTTACATTGAAAAGAGGAACAATGCACATTTTTGCTTGCAAATCCAGAGATGAAGAAGTTGAATTGGAAGTTGGATGCGTTAACTAGCATAAGGCAGTGCAGTGTGTATCTGTCACCAAGAACTCACTCCAAAAGGGTAAATGAAGCTGGGGCATTTTGCTGTATTAACATTATCCCTCTTCTTCAAGTACTTTTCTGTGACAGCCTCAGGTATATTTTCCTGTATCACATAGGCAGCCTGAAAGAGACACAGTTACTTGCAGACTAACATGATCCTAGCCACAAGTATTGTTTTATTATGTCTTTGCAGAGAGATTACTGAGCACACTGCCAGATGCACAGTAAGTAAGGTGGGCAGTAGCAAATACAAGATGTTTCATCAAGCAAATAGACTATTTTGTGAAGACTTAACTCAGGAGTAAACTCTGGAGTTTTAACACCAAAACAAGTGGTAGTTTTGTTCTTTTGCAGTAGGAACAGGCGTTAAGATCTGAAGTTTGGTGGGTGTGTCTTGTGGCTGCATAGTAAAAGCTGACAAAATTTAGGAAGCTAAAGGTGTTATACGATAGCAATTTGTACATTGATTCTATTGCTGTTATATACTGGATGTGTTTAAGTAGTGTTACTGTAGGGGAGTCACAAAGTGTGGAGATGCAGGATAATCTAGAGGTGGCAGTGAAAAGGTGACTGCAATTGGTAATGTTTCAAGATATGCATGCATGGGGAATTATAGTCAGTGACCAGCAGGAAATTTTAAACTAAACAACATTACCTGAATGCCTTTTCTTGAAAGTAGATATTTCATTTTCCCTGCACATTTGAAACTATCTTCTGTTTGCTCCTACCAGGATTTAACACTGGATGAGTTTTCAGAAGTGATTTTGGGGTCTCTAATTCTTGGGGGTTCATCCAGACATTTCAAAGAAGCCTAAGTCAGAGGTAAGGGTACATTAATTCACATTTTTACCAAGCAGGAGCATTCTGGAAACATTTAAAAATTTTTTTCATGCGAAGGTCACAAAAATAGTTTCTTTAAGGAAGGTTGGATTTTATTCCAAATTCACAGGAAAAATACAATTCTAGAAGCACTCCTCTTAGTTTTTGAAGGGAGCTTTCAATAATATCTCCTAATATAAATCACAAAAGTGTGAATACATATCACACTACCACAATGGTGTAGTGTAACCTGCATACACTACTATCAAAATAAATTTTCCTAGAGTGTTTTGCTTGAAATGAATGAGTATCGTAGAATGACACGTCAAAGCCTTTGTAGTTGTTATACACTATTTGAAGCAAGATTACTATATGAGTAATCATACTATATGAGCATGCTCACACAAGCTTCTGGAGGAACAGAAATTAATCAGGGAATGTTTTCACTTTCTTGGAATAATCTAAAACTCTCTGAAAATTATATAAAGAAAATATCTTATTTAAAAGAAACAGTATTATTTTTAATTTTGTTGAGTTTGAAATATTTTATCAGAAATATTTGTGGCAGCTTTTGCAACAGAACATCATATTTCATCTGCAGTTGATATATACATATGGTGCTGTCTGTCAGCTACAAACACCTCTTTTTTTAACCTATCCGTACGTAACACAGATTTGGTCCTTACTCTGTAGACTGGAAAGTCTGAAGAAAGAACTGACCATTGTAGGTCTTGCATGAACATAAAGAGCTTGAGAAATAGTTGAGTCTGCCAAGGTGCAGCTGTCATACAGGAAAGACTGAGGAGCAAAATGACAAATTCTGGTATCTGCATGTACCAAGCATGAGTACCATAAGCAGTGATCATTACAGTTTTGATCTACTGGTCACTACTGTTTGTAAGGTGAGAATAATTTCTTTGACCTGGAAAGCTTACAAGTTTTATTTTTTCTTACTGTGCGGGATAGCCAACTATTTCTAAAGGATTGAATCATGGTATATCTCTTCCTATCTATACTGAAAAGAGAAAAAAGCAGCTGATTTTTTTTTGAGCAAACTCTCACTGCAAAATTTAAGTTTTCTATTTCTAAAGACTTCAGTAAATAATTTTGTCATAGGGAAAATTTGTTTTTATTCTGTTTGAACTGACAGAATTAAAGAGTGCAGCAGCTATGATTTTCTTTTTGTACCTTGCTGTTTGCTTAAGGCTTTATATAGAAGTCTAGGTTATCTGCTACACATGGGAGGTTCCGTACATATTAGCATGTATGCAGATCTGGAAGTGATTCACCTCTAACAGTAAACAAGGGGTTTGGATGAGGTACAGACAAGAAGGAATTCTCCAATAGTGCAGAACAGGGATGTGCAGGGAAATCAAGTCAGTACTGAGTATATTCTTTCTGTCTGTTGTGGTCTCTGCTATCAAATTAAAGGTAACACCAGAGACCACTGAAAGGGGTTAACTTTGTCATGGATAGCCATTTCATTGCAAATTGGTATGATTGTTTCAAAAAAACCCAAACAACACAAAACCAAGAAAGGATATGACAAAAATACCTTTTTTTTAAAGTAAGGAAAACCAGAACGAAGTCTATTCTTAGAGGTACATTGTGTCATGATAAAAAAAACTATCAGCAAAGATTTTTTCTGAGATATATCAAGGAAATGGGTGGGGTTTGGGGACTGTTAAACACTTGAAACCAAGCTTCTTAGCTTGTGGAAGTTTAAGATATAACCACAAGGAAAGTTAGTAATCCATTTTTGTGTACCGTGTTCGTTTCTTTAAAGAGATTGTGGGAAGTGGAGGCAGAGTCGTGTGAAAGGTAACACTTTTCTGATACTGGAAGCTGTTTGTCCTGAAGGGTGTAGCAGGTTGAGGAGCAAGCAGCAGCTTGCCACATATTAGTAGTGGTGGAAAAACTGCTTAGGGACCAAGGGAGACTGGACAGAGCTTGTTGTATTTCAGACATTCACCAGGTTGGGTAAAATCAGAACTGTCAGCAAAGGCTTGCCTGCAAGAACACCATTTTTGCAGCAGAACTATGTACAAACCTTTTAACATCTAACTGTAAAATACATTTCTGTATTTAAACAGATCAAATTTCTAGTTTTCATTTAAATAAACCTTTCTTTTTTCTCTTCCAGTTGAAAACTCTCCAATCTTTCACGGAGAGGTTGTATTTGGAGATCTAGGTAAACACATCATGAGTTCTCCTCCCAGTAGCTTGGCATGCAGTTGTGCCACCTTCATTCCCACTGAAGAATACTGATCAGTAACCTTGGTGACATTGGAATCACATTTTCTTGCCAGCCATTCAAGTACCTGCAATCAGAAGTAGGGCCTATTGCTACTGCAAGTGAAATTAAGCTACTGATAAAGAGTTTTCATTAAGTACCTTATTTATAAACTGTTTGCTTTCCATTAGAGTTGTGCTGGAGTCTAGGGACAATGTGTTTCAACATATGGCTTGCAGATCTCTAGAGAGGGACACAAAAGGTAACTGCAAAAAAACCCAGTCTGTGTTCACTAGTTAGAGGACTGTTCCCATGCTAGAAAATATAGCAATTTTTAAATCAAAGTAAAGAATAGTGCCCTAGAAGATTTACTCTGGTAACAGGTGTTCATGAATTGGCAGTAGGTACAAATATTAGAAGGTAAAAATAGAAGGCATAAGTACAGATAACAGGAATATATGCTATTATCTAAACTTACTGTAGAATTTACCATGTAATTGTCATCATGAATATAAACCATGAAAACGTTGTGATTGTCATGAAATATTTCAGATATACAGTTCCATTTGCCAGAATAATTTTCTGTAAGCAGTTCTCCTTGTGGCTTGTTAAGTTCAGTTTATTTGCTGTAGAAGTTGACATTTAGCAAATAGTTGAAATATTAAATCCCTGAACAAAGAGTGTGTTGTCTGGCCACAAATTACTTGGTAATATTTATATGCATGACCCAAAACAGCTGCTGACAAGATGAAAACCTTTTCTTTAATAGTCTAATAGATATTTTGATGCTAAAAATAGTACAGCTTTGGCTCAAAAGACTTAATTATTGCATTGTTATGTACTGCAGTTTCCCATTTACCTTAAGTTCTGCATTTGAAGACTTGCTTCTCATCACAAGCAGTTTTAGCAACCAAACTGATTGTAGTGTCTCAAGAGTGTATTGTCCTATATGCTATTTTTGCAAAAATAAGTATGGTCATTAGCAGTACATCATCTTAATCTTTTAAAAATAACTGAAATTTAAATAGCATAGTGGACTGTTTGCCTGTGAATTAAATAACACAAGAAGGAGCTTAACATTTCCAAAGCATGTTACTTAACATGAGGCTTCTGCACTGCTGCTTAAGTGTTGAAATGAAGGGAGATTCTTATCAAATATTCCAAACACCTGCATCTTGCAGTGAGCTACCTGAGATGTCCATAGGCCAGCTGTGGGGAGTCATCCCACACTGATGCCAAAGTTCTGCTCCTAAACTGAAATGCATGTTTGAAGTTTTCAGCCTGGCAATGAGAACTGGTATTATTGGAAGCTGTAGGCTCAGCAGTAAACCTGAGGTGTTTTAGTCTTTATCCACACAAAGCTGATCTTTAAAGACTTGGAGGAGGATATGATCTATTGTCAACTGTATTTCTGTTTTAGCATAAAGGTATTACTCTAAATTCTGGGGAAAACAAAAAGGCATTGTGAAAAAATTGTGACACCACACACACACACACTGGGCTGGACAAATGGTTGTTTGTGGATAACCAATAGTTGAATCTGTCCTCAAATTTATACAGAAAGCCCAGGGGAAGAGGGCCAGAAACTCCTTTCTTGTCAAGAGGAAAGAAATTAATTTTCTAGATGTAGTGTTTTCATGCCTGTGAAGTTCGTGGTAGCAGTTTATGTTGAAATGTGTTCTATATTTGAAAAATATTGAGTGTTGCAGACTTTGCATGATTTTGAAAAGAAGGAAAAATATGAAGGGTGTTGCTGAAAAAAAAGAACATACTGTAGTGGAAACTTGTGGGCAAGCCTGTTTTCAACTAGACAAAGAGGACACACTATCCTGGCTAATCTTCTTTTTTCAGGTTTCTCTAAGTTTACTTGCAGCTCCCTTTACAAAAATAGACCAGGTGACATCTTCAATGGGAAGTATGAACTTCTAGATTTGGATTAGATATATTTTACTGAAGCAGCAAGCTGGAAAATGCCAGCTACATGGAACCACAGCTTGGTAGGTCTGAGCAAGACCCAGGAGGTTCAATGTCCATTTAAGTGGAGGACTGCATAGCTAGAAAGTAGTGTCCATTTCGCCATTACTTTCTTCACTCCCAAGCCTGCTGACAAAAATGACTAAATATTATGACAAATGAACTATTAAATACTGAGGTTGGGAAAGGTTTAACATACTGTTTTACCCACTGCAAATTGGTACCCACTGCAGTTATTTTTCATCACTAAATCTTTCTCTGCTTCAGTTAAAGAGCACCTGGGCCTGTGTATATAAGGATCCTGAGTGACTGCAAGGGGAAGAAATATTAATAAAGTAATATGACATTTCTACAAATTTTCTATTTCAAATTTATAGAGGAAACCTTGATCTGACCCACTTTTTTTGACCCTGAGATGAGCTCAGCTGGTTAGAGCATGGTGCTAATAACACCAAGGTTGTGGGTTTGATCCCTGTATGGGCCATTCACTTAAGAGTTGGACTCGATGATCCTTGTGGGTCCCTTCCAACTCAGAATATTCTGTGATTCTGACTCCATGATTCTGTCATTTATTGATGTTAAATTCCAAAATATCACTGAATGAGACATTTTGTGAGGAAAATGACAGCAGGCAGGAGGATAACGTGAAGGGAGAACTTGGGATCAGATGTAGATGCATGCTGTAAATAAATACGTTAGTTAAAATGAGTGCTAAGAAAATAAATGACATATGGTTGAGAAATGTGGTAGCTACAGTAAATCTTAAATTCATTGACATGAAAGATGATGAGACACGATAACCTCATTCTGTGACTTTGAGCAGAAAATATACTGCTAAATTATAAGGAAATGGCAAATAAAATAGCTGTCTATATAAGTTACAGGGAAGGAATCACCTTATTATCTAATGATAAGTCCCGGTACCAGAAGTTTCTGTTGGAAATAGCTGTGAATAGCAGTTTTCTAAAACGTTCTTGAATTGTGGATACACAATTTGATCTAACCTCCTGCCTTCCTTCCTTGATAGCTTCCCCTCATGCTGTGTTCTCTCCAGCCCACTGCCTCCCCTTCCAAAACAGTTTATGATTTTTTTTCCCATGTTAAGACTTATTCATATTAGGAAGAGACAAAGTATTTTACTACTGTAGGAGACAAGCACCTTAAGTCCACATCTTTAAAAAACAACTGATATTGAGGGGATCACAATGGGATGTTCTCGTGTCAAAATACTTTATGAAATAAAATACTGAGATGATTTTGCTAGAATGTGTTTTTTTCAAGTAACAGAATTAGTGTTGTCTCCTGGTGATGTCCCCTTTTGATATTTCACAACAAGCTGGCTCGTTTCATTAGCTTGTATGTGAAAAGCAGGGTTCAGTGCTTCTAACCAGTCAGTTTAGTATAAAAAAGACCTTTGGGTTTTCCTTCACAAAGTTCAGAATGAAGGCCAATTTTAAAGCTTTCCAGAAACATAGCATGGCTCGTTTCATTCTTTGCACAGCACTGCTAGGTATGTGACTTTAGGCAGAAGCAGCTTATTCTTCTCATGCTTTGACTAGAGTTGTGCTTAGTTGCTCACACTCTGGAAATTTATCACAAACTCCCTACCTCATCTTTGGCGTTGGATTTTTTTTGTATTTGGCTTTTTTTTGGTTTGTTTTTTGGTTTTGGATTTTTTTTTTAATTGATTCAGGTTCTGGTAATTCTTTCCTTGTTTACTGCTATTCTCAAGTAAAGCATCACTGACCTAAATTGGTTAGAATATATTGGTGTTTGAGGAGATACAGTGTCCTTTTTAATCTCAGATTTTTTTTGTGAAACAGGATTACTTAGATGCTTTGGCTGCTTCAGTGCCTCAGTTACAATTGCAAAGTTGCCATTTTTCACTTTGATTCTGTTAGTGGGTTTTCTTCCTGCTTTCAGACTTATTTGCATTGAGAGTTCCTTTGTGAGAGGATTACATTAGTGAAAAGTGTATTTTACTCTGAACTAAGATGACAATATTTCAAAAGTACTTTTCAGGAAAGGAGTGAAATTAAAACCTATGGTGCCCACTTGCTAGGAACAGTCTGGCTGATATTTCCACAGGTAATATTGTAGAATAGTTCGAACTCTAGACAAACTATATATAAGATGCTTTGTGCATCCCGAAGGTTTTGAAAGGAGACTCCTAATTAAACCTGCTTTAGACTTAGATTTTCCTGTGTATCTAACACAGTTTACTGATATACTTTGGCTGAGCTTGGGCAAACAAGTAAAGCTTGAGGTCAACATTTACAGTTTTCACATACGTGATCCAGTGGAACATAGCAAAAGCTGTGTTTGATTTTTGACAAATTCAGATCTGCCTTCAGGCCCAGAAAGCTGTGGACAATGCAAAAATGTTCAAGTAGTTTAGTTCTGTGTTGAGATTCACCCATAGTGACTATATAGGTATTCCTTAGGGCTCTTGCAAAATTATGGTCAAGGAGAAGCAAAGAGGAGAATTGGGACCGTGTCTTTCCAGTACTTTTCCTGTCTCCAGAGAGAGGAAGAGGAAGAAGGAGGAGGAGGGAAGAAGTATTCTAGAGGGGGTTGTTCCTTAAATGCTTTGTCTGGAGATATTATATTTAAACTGTTTGTATTCAAGGAAGGAAGAGAAGGGTCATAAATACCAGCACATCTAAACAACTAATCCCTAAAGACGCTTTGTTTTAATATAGTGGTATTATCAGTTCAATGGGATGTGATTTTTCATTTCATTCATGACTTATACTATGGAAGTTTCTGAAATGCTTTGTTTAATTGTACTGAAGACATCAGTCATGATTTTCTAGTTAGAGTTGTGGGAGGCTTTAATTTTTAAACACCATTATAACTTTCAAAATAATTCCTTTTAATGTCAATCCAAGGGTGACTCATGTAATGAAGTTGGAGAAAAACACCTTAGCCATTTATACTTTATGGGAGTGTGATGAGGGTTTTCTTTTCTAAAAAGAAAAGACAGGTCTATATAGCTCTGAAATTGAGCCTCTATGCATTTTAGTTGCAGGTATCTGTTAGCTGGTCTGAAGAAACAAACAAAAAAAAGGTGTAGCTAAAGCAGCAACCTTGGCTTGTGACGATCCATGTTCAGGGTCTACAGGCTTATTTTGTGGTTCTGGGCAGGCCACCTAAGCTGCACCTAAAGTGTCACCCTGATAATGCCCAGAGCAAATCCTGATACTCAGGTTCCCTGATCACCCAGAGCAGAGCTCTCTACAGCTCCTTGTATGTTTAGGCTTTGTCCTGCAGAAGAGCAAGGGCCTTAGGAGGCCTGGGAACAGCCAGAGCCCTCAGCTGGGCACAGGGACCTGGTGCTTCAAGAAATCACATCTTTGCTTTAAGTTATTCTCCCCCGCAGGGAAGAGTTAAGTCCTATGTAACACTATTAAGCAATGTTTCAAGTCAAGCCTCATCCTTCCTCAGTAGCTTTTGAACTATATACATTCATGCTCAAGGTTTCTGCTGCTTTTCAAGCTCACTGACAGCACCACCTCCCTCCAGTCATGCCAAATCCTTTACTCAGATTCATTTTCCTTTTTCAGGTCTACCCAGTTCTCCTCTATCATACAAAAGGTCATATGAGATAAAAATCTCTTTCTGAGCTTTCTTCCAACCTGGACTTTTCTCCTGCATGCTGTCTCTAATGAACATTGCAACACAACTAGACAGAAATAAACAAGAATGTGATTCTTTTCCTAGAACAGAGCATTTCCTGTCTTAATCTCTCAGATAGTATCAGAAGATTAAGGCCCTGGCCTTCTGCACTTGTGAAGTAGTTTGTGTGTATACTGGGATGAGTTCCATGGAGAATTTTTCAGTGAATGGAGGTATTTTTTAAAAAGCCTGAGAAGTCTTTCTCTAGGGAATATTCCTAAAATGTTCCTAATATGTATTGCAAATTATAAATTTATCTATATTTTGATTATTATGTTTTTTCTACTTTTGAAAAGAAAGAAAAATGCAGGAAGAGCATTTTGACTCTCTTCTCTCTACTTCCACAAAAAAGTAGATCTACGTTAAATCAAGGGTGTTTGCAAATTTGGGAAGGGTAGAGGTTTGGTGGTGCTGAAAGGGCAGAAGTGGGCAGTACGTTCCCAACACAGTTATACATTTTCTTTTAGAAAAGCATGAAATCATTTTTTATTTTCCCTCAACCTTTCATGGTGTTGAAGAGTGTAAGGAAAAATAGATTCTTCTTATGTGTGACTTGCCCAGATTTAGAGAGCTTTTGAAGTGTTACAGATTATCTATCAAGAAGTGGGGTGAGAAGCACTTTTGAGCTCCGTATATAATTAATCCTATTGCAGTCAGTAAGAAAACCACACTTGTATACAGGAAACGAGCAATGATGAAACCCACAAAGTTGGAGTTCCGACAATTTGGAAAAATTTAAAAATAGGAAGTCTTCCATTGCAGATCACAACTTAATTCTAAATAATTTGTGCCCAAAACCTTTCAGTTTTCAAATGCATCTAATTTCTAGGAGGCTGGTGAAGGACTAAGTGGGCTGAAATCCACTTCCCTTCTTATTTCCCCTACCTTTATGTCTTTGGTGAAGACAAAAGAAAGAAAAATATACATGTACTGTTTTCTTCAAAGAGAGTTAATAAGAGCATTTTGTTGATAATATAGAATATTTGTATGGGTAATTGCAAAATATTGGGTAGGAAATACATATTATTTATCTTTCAGACAGTGTTGCAAGGTTAACATCAGCAACTAGGTGTTGGGATCTTTTCTTCCAAACAGGGTATAATTTGCAGTGGAAAACAAAAGGTGACCGAACTGGTTTGTCAAAGAGCTGAGAACAAGGCTGTGACAGGTGATGAATACTTTGACACGTTATGCAGGGGGGAAATGAATGGCAAAGGGTGAGGGCAGGTGAAAGAAATTTGCCAAGGTCTGAAAGAAAAGAGCAATATAGTTTTAGAAATTAGAAGTAAGATAATAGAATTTCAGTGGAAAGACATTGCACATCCCTTTCAGGCAATATGGTTGTTAGGTATTTCTTAGAATGAGAGAAAAAAACCATCCCCCTATCTGTGGGATGGATGTCTTAGGTTGGTAAGAAAAAATGAAGAAGGAAAAATACAGATGTAACAGAGAAATAGAAATAATATGTCAAGAAAATGAAATAAAGATGGGTGAAATACAAGAATAAAAAATGAGCTAAAATAAATAAGAAAAGTATGAAGCTGTAAAGTTATGCAATATGAGATGAAAAAAGCCCACGAAAGTACAAAGAAGCTAAAAGAACTGCAAGGGAGGAGCATCTTCTAATATGCAAATTACATTCCTTTAGAATGAACAGATATTTAATTTTGATTGACTTAATCATCCCCCAGTGCCAGGAAAGCCTACACTTCTTGAGTTGCATCAAAAATAGCCCCCTACAATGATTTTTGACAAAAAGAAAAATAAAATCAGAACATTTACTATGTAGAATAAATTCAATATGTACCCACTATAGCAGTGGGAATTAATGTCATCCTCTTTAAAAGGGAATTTAAGAAAATACATGTAATTTAAAACAACAAGGGGAATAATGGAAAGTGTTAACCTTACTGAAAGCAAAACAAGTGTTTTATTCTCCAGATATCAAAATTAAAGTATCACTGTTTCAATGGTGAAAATAATGTTGATAATGTATGAAATGTGAAGCATAAGTATCTAAAAGAATAGATACCAAAACATAAATTTAAGATCTTTCACATTAGTGCATTCACCATCAACTGAGAAGGATAAAGTGGAGCTTTCTAGCATTTCTAGCAAATGCAATTAAGATGTGGAAGCTGGCCACCATGCCAAGACTTTTTATAAACTGTGTACTAATTCACAGCATAGAAAAGATGCAACATTTAACTAGATGGAGAACTGAATTAGTTAAAGAAAGTATTTTTCTCTCCACTGAGCAATGGCTTGATTTTGTTAGTTCTCCTGTCTCTAACATTGCACAATATTTTATGTTTTGTTTTTAAAGTGACCCAATTCATATTCTAGAAGGTTTCATATATGGAATGAAATCAGTAACTTCATTTCTGCTAAGGAAATTTTACTGCCCCTGAAATACCCTCCTCTTCTGAGACAATAAACTGGAAGTCATTCATGATGTGATTCTGAGGCCAGTCTGGATTGCAGAAAGGCAGGGATCAATACTGTTGTACAATAATTAACAAGGTAATTGTCACACTTTTGCACCGTAGCTGTGCTTTTGTCTCGGGACTTCTTGTTTCTCTCCCTTTATTTCTGTCTCAGTTACTTAAGTGTGTGATGGGAATAGCATTTCCCTGATCAGTTTGTATGTTTGTATACTTTATTCTATTTAAAAGCAAGTCTTAGGGACAGAGCATCTATTGCACTGTGTAAACACATCATCTTTGAAGAGAACAAGTTCTGTTAAGTGTTTTGACATAGCCATAACAGAAAGAATAGATTGTTTCAACTTGTTACATTTACATTTGACTTACTCTTTAATGTATCTAAGTATAAGGAAAAAATTTATCTAGATCAATTACTATACTAGGGAGAATATTTCTAAATGCTGGATAGCTTTCAGGAATGGCATTTTGCTCCTATTCTTGTGAAGTGTCTCACAATCACAACATGATTAATGTTGAACTGAATCAAACAGAAAAAAATTATGAAATATGATGAGAGAATCATAGCCACTGGAAAAAAAAATCAGTACATCAGCATAGTTCTTCAGAATAAGTTATTATTGCAGGTGAATCACCAGACAGGATTCTATAGCTGTGGGTTGGCAGAGAAACCAATACATGAAGATATGTATTGAAGATGGAAAGCCTCTGTACTAGAGAAACAGGAGAAAACCAAAGAAATAAGCATTGTTATATCTCTTGAATAAAACAGTTTTATGACTTTTAAAATATAAAAGTAGGAAGAACCTCAGGTTAAGCAGAACTCCAAGTCAAATGATAGGTGATAACAGAACAACATGTAGAATACACATCTGTATAATTTGCAGTGCAATGTTTCTAGTTCTATTCCATAGCAATCCAGTCTGCTTCATAAAAACAAAGTGAGACAGTGAAAGATGCTAATCTGATTCTGGAATCTGTTAGATCAAGTCAGTGAATTCTGAGAAACAAATGTGTATGAATTAGAATGGAATTCTATCTGCCTATAAAGTACATGGAGATCAGAGACAAAGAAGTTGCACATGTGATATGAAAGTCACATAAGTGATGCTGATGCCATGGTGCATTCAATTTATTATTGAAGCAGGAGGCTTCAAAACTGTTTTTATGCTTTTAGCTGTCAGGTTTTCTATTGCTCTGTTACTGCTCACAGTGAGAGGTCTAGTCCTTTTATTTTTTTTTCTTTATCTTTTAGCCATATAATGGAAGACAAGAAAGGAAGATTTTGGACACATGATCACAAATTGGACCATCCTATTACTATTTTCTTTCTTTTATTGATGTCAATATAGCTGTTAAGTCTCAGTTTGCTTTCTGGATATTTCAAAAGGTGTAACAACTAGACCCATCTCAAAGTTTCCAATATAGTTAGGAAAAATTCACCATATTTACAACTTTCTGCTATCGCTATGTCAAACCACCTAACAGAAATTGTTCTTCTCTTTTCAAAGATGGTGTGTTTACATAATATGAGAGATGCTCTGTCCCTCACACTTTTAAATAGAATAACGTCTAGAAACATGCAAACTGATCAGGGAAATGGCATCATGATCAATATGTAAAGTGGGGTGAAGAAAGAGGAAGGCAGGGGGACATTTACAGTGATGGTGTTTGTCTTCCCAAGTAACTACGACATGTGACGGAGCCCTGCTCTCCTGGAGATGGCTGAACACCTACCTGCCCTTGGGAAGCACTGAATTAATTCCTTTTGTTGCTTTACTTGTGTGTGCAGCTTTTGCTTTCCCTATTAGACTGTCTTTATCTGAACCCATGATCTTTCCAGCTTTTACCCTTCCAATTCTCTCCCTGATCCTGCTGGTGGGGGAGTGAGTGAGGGGCTGCATGGGGCTTGGCTGCTGGCTGAGCTTAGACCACTACAACCACAAAGAAAAGGAAATTAGCTTTGCTACTGCTGAAAAAAAGTCATGCCTGGCTTACTTGGAATGCTACCATGCCTGGAACTGCTGATTTTTCCTTCCTGGAGGAAAAAATGGTATCTTCTACATCTAGGGAATTACTAATCAATTCAGCCACAGGTGCAGAGTTATTCATATGAAGCTGTTGAAAAAGATCTTCCCAAAAGTTCTGCTAGTAAACGATAAGTAGATGGCTATGTGAACTCGCTCCACCCTAGTGCAGATAAAGCAACCCTAGTGCAGATAAAGCAAACTACTTTTCACAATTTACTAGATTAGAGAATTAAATAAATATATTCACAATAAAAGAAACTGTATGGAACCTTTCATGATTATAGTCACATCTAGTGAAACATGGTGGCAATCCAGTTTCCAGTCTGGTAGTCACTGTGCAAGCCATAAGGTACCAAGGTACCACAGCCATCACAGGGAGCAAATAACTAAGACAAATGAATAATGGAAGAGCGAATACAAAGAATCACAGAGAGAGAAAATTATGTGCCAGAAACTGACATTAGGGTTTGTGGGTGTCTGTTCCCTCTGCCATCTTTTTGGTGGTCTGTACTGTCTGGTCTTTGAGCAAGGGACTCTTTTCCAGATTTCAGTGATGTAGCAGAAAAAAGGTTTGCATCATCCTTTTTTGTTGCATCCATTAGACACTAGTCTAATAGCCAGATTCTCCCTTCTCACTGTTCTCCACTCACCCAAGCAGCCTTGGAATGGCAGCAGGACCTGACTGCTGTAGGTCTTGTGCCTCCAGTAGGGTTGCCCAGCTAGTACAGCATCCTGCACTTCAGTGTCCTGCATGCAGCATCAGGCAGTGCTGGATGAGAAATGCCATGACCAGTTCATAAGAAATATAGGCCATTCATCTTCAGTACTGTGCTTTTGGGGAGTTACCTAGACATAGACCTCACTGTGCTGAACGTAATAGATGCCCTGTCTGGCAGAACCGTACAGTCAAGAAATTCAGAGGAGAAAGAATACAAAATAGCATTACCCTTCTTAGACAAGTGAGAAGTGAGGCACAGTTTCTTCTCCACCAAGATCAAAATGAACATCTGTGGTATGTAAAAGAAACAAATCACAGAATAACAAGTCTGAGACACTTCTTTCATGTGGGGGATAACTGAGATACAGGCAATGGGCTTTTTAGGGACTCTGACTTCATTATTTCCCAGCAAATAAGACCTCAGGGTGTCCCATATTCTTGAATATGTTAAGTTCAGCTGATTTACCTTTGGTATTTTTTTTTCAAGGTAGTAATTACAGATTAAGCATTACGAAGCATATTTTTACACTGATTTTGACACAATATTTTTAAATTCATGAATCTATTAAGTCCTGAACATTCTCTAGTGTATTAGACAACAGTAGTGATTTACATTATTTTGAAGTTGCAAACAAATTTTCAAGAGTAAGGGATTTCATATAGAGGGATTAAAAAATAATATTCCTTCATTTGTGTCTGCTGACTTTTTTCTCCCTATCATACTACATTTAGCAAAATGAATAAGGCAGAAAGGATGCTGGTGTATTTTTATGTTAATTAATGTATTTTAATTTCAAATAGCATTTCTGAAGCTCAGATAGACTCCAAAAAAAAGTGGTGCCAGGGCAAAACTAATGAATTTTCATTCTTTTCAGTATACTTATGCTTTCATGAATTCTTTTTGTTATATTCTGGTGCATGAGAATACATCAGTAGGCACTCAGAGCATGCAGCCCACAGATCTGATTTTTACAGAAATCCAGCTTAACTTTTATAGCTACATAATAAAGCTCACCTCAGAAATGTGTTATTTTTAGTGACCAATTGGGTAATAGCTAGAAAAATTTATATTCTAGACCAAGTTTTAAAAGATTTTTTTTTAAAAAACACCACATTATAAATGACAAGTAGTCTTTCTGCGCACAGGTTGCATTTGTCTGTTTCATAGCTAAATTGTGCTATTCTCAGACAAATTTTAAGGGTGTGCCACTCTTGTCCCAGGAAGATTGCAGCCAATACTCACCCTTGCTGCAGTTACATTACTTAAAGCAGCGTGATGTATCCCTTAGGTAGTTAAACTGAAACTTCACTGCACTAGCTCTACTCTGGAAGCACCTTGGAAAACTCGTGGCTCCTGGGGAGTGCAGGTGGTTTTGGCCATGCTGCTGTAAAACTGAAATGTCCATGGTCTCTGCAGTTTGCCCATGGCTGCTGGAGCTGAGCCAGTGACTATATTCTAATGATGACGGTGACGGGCACAAAAAGCAGCCTTTTTTAACACCATGGTCCATGGATTGCACTGCTCTAATCCCAGACAATTTTATTAACAGCTCATAGCTCCAGGCACAGATTCACTGGCAAAATACTGGTCTGCTGTAATTTACTTGTGCATCCTGTTGAGAATAGGGCACAGTAAACTAATATGTCCTTTGTGTAACACTCGTCATAACAGCAATATAAAATCAATGGCATTGTTGAGGAGAATTGTTGTTATTCATCAGAACAAATCATTAAATGATGTTTCACTGTAGCATACCTGGGTGCTTGTACAAAGCAAGGGCACCAGCCATAATTTACTGCATTGCAGTAAAATCAACAATGAAGCATTCCACAGAGCCAGACAAATCTCATATTTGATTTGCTAAGTGAATAGAGAGAGAAAACATACTCCCCAAAAATATTTTTAATCACATTACTATATTTCTTGTTTGTAACTCTCCAGAACCTTCACTGGATAAGCAAATAGTGGTAACCAAAACGTTATTCTGAAACCTGATTTGAAACCATTTTTTACAAGTAACAAGGTGAAACACACTGATTTTCTCAAAATTCTTTCTTTGGGAGGAAGTAAAAAAGAACAATTTGAGAAGTGAGTAACTCATAGGTAAGTTCCAACTGAGCAGAAACCAAATTTGAAACTAAAAATGTTAGATGCGAAAAAAAATCATCTGATTCCATCTAAGTGAAAATTCCCAAATCTAGAGAGGAAACAGAAATTTTCTGTAGTTGAGAGTAAATTCAAACTTAGGATATTGTTATTCAGCTATATAGAGCCATAATCATATTTTTTAAATTAAAAAAATTATACATAGTTTAAGATACCACGAAATAGGAAATACAGAAATTGCCAACAGACAAAATTTTTTTCTATGAAAAACTGATGCATTATAAACATTTTTCTTGTCTGTAAACGTGTGGTTTTTTCACCAAGTCTTCTTGAGCTGTGATGGATTTTTATTTTGTTCAGTAGAAGTTTGGACATTGAATAAATATAATTTCTTTCTAATTAAATGATGATGAAAAGAATATTGTAGTATTGAAATAATCTACTCTTGTTATAAGTTTGCCCTTTGTTGTTCGTGTCTGAAACATGAAGGTAAGAAAGACAGCTCATCATCTCAGGTTAGTGGCAGGGATCCTCCTAAGTGCTGAATGTGTAAGAATGAAGGTGAATGCTTGCTTGTTATAACTTAACCATGCACTCAATACAAAAAGCGGTAGGCTTTGTAGACTGAGCATTCATCTGTATCTGCAAGATTTCATAAGTTAACAAAATTAAGTTTAAGTTTCAGAATTTCCTTTAAAGCAAAAAAAAAAAGTTATCTTCATGAAGATTGTACGGATTGATTAGAATCACAGGCTGTTATGGCCAGTGGGAGCACTATAAATTTTGATGTGAAAGACATGAATTTGCAAGTTAGAAATACATGCAAAGACATTATTGAAAAATATGAAATAGAAAATTTAGCCAAAGATTTTGGTTTAGAGCAGACTATGTGAATTAACTTTCAACAGTTAACCCCTGCACTATATAGTAACTCTACATTGTTGTTCTAGGTACCTGGGAATAACAAGACCTCTTACGTACCCCGTAAGGCAGAATGGGAGATGTATGGCCAAAATGATCCTGTGTGTATGGCTTTTATCTGCCTCTATCACTATACCCCCCCTCTTCGGTTGGGCCCAAAATGTAAATGACGAAAAGGTTTGTCTGATCAGTCAAGACTTCGGCTACACCATTTACTCCACAGCAGTTGCATTTTATATTCCAATGTCAGTGATGCTTTTCATGTACTATCAGATTTACAAAGCTGCCAAGAGGAGTGCTGCTAAACACAAGTTTACTGGTTTTCCCCGTCTGGAAGAAACGGAAGGGATTTCTATGAACGGAGTTGTAAAGTTGCACAAGGAATCTGAAGAATGTACTAATTTTTCACGACTCCTAAAGCATGACAAGAAAAACATTTCCATCTTTAAAAGAGAACAGAAAGCTGCCACTACCCTTGGGATTATTGTTGGGGCTTTCACTGTCTGCTGGCTGCCCTTTTTCCTCCTCTCAACTGCAAGGCCCTTCATCTGCGGTACAGCATGCAGCTGTATCCCCCTCTGGGTTGAGAGGACATTTCTGTGGTTGGGCTATGCAAACTCTCTCATTAACCCTTTTATATATGCCTTCTTCAATCGGGACCTGAGGACAACTTATCGCAACCTCCTGCAATGCAGATACAGGAATATCAACCGGAAACTCTCAGCTGCAGGGATGCATGAGGCTCTGAAGCTTGCAGAAAAGCCAGAGTTTGTTCTGTAAGGTCACTCATCCATTACTATGATAACTTGATGCTTTATCACATTAGCTTTTTCCTCACAGATTTGAAAGAAGAGTTAGAGCCAGGCTTTTCGAGCGCTGTTAACGCAGTCATCAAGAAACTGGAAGGTAGCAATGTAGAGCCCACCAGTCCTAGTGAGCCTGGAAAAACAAGACTACCATCTGAAAGATTTGGGTGTAAGAGGAATACGAGAATGGAGGAGAGTAAAATGTGGTGCAGGATGGTTGAGTTGCTAGTGAGGAAAGAGCAAAGTTGGCCTAACCCATCTGTTTGGCCCAAACAACTTTCAGTAGGTCTGAATGTTGGATGCATCTTGTATCCTAGAGATTCTTTGCTGTAATAAAGACCCGAGAGTGGTGAAAAGTTCACTGTAATGCATTACTTTCCACTTTGTTATTATAAAAATAAACCATATAAAAGAATCTGGATCAAAGAACTTCTATTACTTAGAAATATTCTTTATTCTAAAAACCCGTATGTTCATTAAACATTAATTTGCTGAATTGCCTGGAAGTGAACTACTTTATGAAATTTAATGTTGCCTTTGCACAGCAACTCTGGCACTGACAGAATATGCTACACTTCCAATGAGAGTATAAAAGATTGAGTAAAGTCACGTGAACCAAGTTCTACTGCTGCAGGCAGTCACGCAGCACAGTTAGTGCTGTGCTGCTATGCTAACCACACCAGGTAAAGATCTTGTCCTATACTTATAACAAATATATCTGATTACATTTTGCTTCAGTATCTGTCTGGTCTTTGTCCGTCTCTTCATTCTTTAATTCTCTTGGCTTTCTCAGCTGAGCCCTTCTCTAATCTGTATGGAGACTCTGTGTTCAAGTCATTTCTGTTGATAAATGACTAACACTTACTCCGTTTCAGTAGGTAATTTACTATTTGAAAGCTCTTCCACTTGGGACTTCTTTCTTTTCTGAAGTCAGTAAGGAAAAAATAAACACAAGACTTTATGACTTCAGAGGCACCTGGACTTTATCCTTACAAACTTACTGTAATCAGTACTTCTGCTTAAAGTGATTTAAAGCTTTGCCCTTTGTAAGAATCAAGATAATTTACTGTTTCTAGTTCTAGCTTTTTGTTACCACCACTGCAGCTTGTCCAAGTATGTGACTCTACTTCTTTTGACTTTGGTAACAAAGTTCTTCCCTCAGTGGAGTAGGGCCAAATATTATAACAGTGTTTTTATTGAAGCATTTATTATGAAGGCATTGATTATATTAATACATTGCTAGTAATGTATTAATATAATATGCACTGATTGTGTCAGCTATTACTGTAAGAACCTAAAATAATATAAAACAACTCATAAGATCAAGATGCTTTCTCTGGGCTGAGTTTGCAGCCACATCGTGTCCCAGATGAGGCCCAGGGTACATTAGTGAACAAAGACTGCTTCAGAGCTTGGTCTGCTTTTTCAGATCTGAGGACATCAGTGAGGAGACATGTTCATTACCAAATTGCCTCGGCATCAGCTCACACTTTAGGCTAACTTCTGTCCCCGCTTTTCCAGGTATGAAGCCAAAATGACTTAAATGAGTTCAGTGATGTTAATTTGGGCTAAGTAGTGAGAATTTTGTGCCAGATCCCATGTTCAAAACCTGCAGACATAATTGCATACACTTGAGCTCTAAGTGGCAGATACACGAGCCCTGGATCTGTGTGCTGAGCTATGTGTACTGAAACATGCTTAAAGTCATTTTAGACGCATTTACACATTGGGACACATACAGTAGGAAGCATATTTTGGTCTCATTTTTAGAGAAGGATCATAGTTTTTTAATAGTAAGAGGCTATATCCCAGCTGCAAAACAATTTTCTGAAGAAGTTTCAGATTGATTTGGAACAGTCCTATTTCTTTCAAATATTCCAATATTATGCACAGAAGGACAAGAAGAGATTTAGGCACAGAATATCCACAAACTCTCAAGCACAGAGTAGAGCTCATGTTAATTCAAGCATGTTTTTCGTATTCAACATGAAATTACTGTTGTTTCTTTGTTACCTCTCAGAGTAGCATTTTTTTGGTTACCGGAGTAAGTGAAGCATTTTCAAGGCCTTCTCTAAATTCTTTTCTCTGTGTAAGGATATATAAGAGAACGTACAAATAAATCTATCTGTGAAGACTCCAAGAGGGACTATAAAACTTCTGAAGGTGATTTTAGAATTTTGGGCAGAAGTTTCAGCATTTTATTCTGCAGAAAAGTCTGAGTAGTTATGTTTCCTCCAAATAAGAGTTTTCTTTCCCCCCCCCCCCTTTTTTTTAATGAAATATGTGTCTTATGAGTCAGAAATTGACATTTGCCCAGGTGTCACTAAAGGCAATTGCTTTCCTCAGGGAAAACATTCTGCAGGACTCCAACTTTCCTCTACCATCTGTTTCAGGTAATGAGAGCCCAGGAAAGAATAAGAGTTGTTATGGGCTGTGTAGCAATCCTTGGAAGTTTTTTGATATAAACAGCTATCTTTTTTGTTTGGACATGTTTGGAAAGAAAAGAAAAACAAACAAAAAAGCCCACCAAGTTTCTTTTATATACCCAAACCAGAATACAGACAAATGGAAGCTGCTGTTAAATGGAGCTGTATTTGAGGGGAAAAGTAAAGAAGTTGAAAAGATTGGAAGACTGTCCCATTGCCCAAGCACACAGATAAGAAGAAAAGCGTATCACTGCATATGCTAGACCATGTTCCTATCAGCTGATAGTTGTGAAATTCGAGCCACTATGGGGTTTCTGGATGCTGGTGGCAAGAAAACAGGGACCAAAATTTGCTTCTGTTTTTCATCCTGTCATGCTTAGTTCGTGCGCAGATTGCACTCGTGTTTGTTTTCCTGGGTCTCATGAGGCTGTTTATACTTTTTGCTTCCTCTGTAACTGTTGAGTTTGAATTTACTTCATAGTCAGGGAAGGAGGGAAGAAGTCAACACAGTGTAATTTTGGGTTAGACTTTTTTTTTTTCCATTTGGCTTTTTTGGGGAAATGTAGCTGGCTATACTGGTTCAAAGGATGATCACCCACGTATACCACACCTAAACATTTGGAAACACAAGGTGATTCTGGAAAATGCAGAGTGATTACCATAGTCTGAGTCAGGAGCTGAGGAAATCAGGAAGCAGCTGTGCAGCTTCTGGCAGCATCTGTATCTCCTCCTCATTCAGCACAAGCAGCCACTCAGTCACAGCCTTCAGCTACAGCACAAGATGTACAATTGCTGCCAGAATTACTAGATATCAACACAGGATGATGCCAGTCAGGCCTTCCTTACTTTATACAACTTTGCTCACTTCTAAAGTGCTTGAGGGCAGCCACTGACAGAGGCAGTTCCCCAAAAGGAATCTTAGTCACAGCTCTGTCAGAGATCCTTCCATAAGTCCACTTTTCAGTATCACAAACACATTTTACTCAAGATAAACATCAGCTGTGGCCAAAATAATAAAGCAAAACTTGAAAAGCACAAGAACCCTCCTCCTCCCCTTACACAGCTCATTATATGGGGTTACCAATACCTTATCTGTAATTTATCTGTAAAAGTAACACAGCTCTCAATGGATCCCAGATGAGCTGGTCCTGGATGAGCCTCCTATACTGGAATCAATCTTTCCATAGCACCTCTGACACCAGAAATACAGCAGCCAATGCACAGATTTTTCTTTACCAGGAAGATCCTTGCTCAGGTGCACCACATTTGTCAGTCTTCCTCAGTGAACAGGGCACAAGCGCTTACAGTGAGGGCTCCAGAAGAATAGACAAACTGAATAATTCTCCTCAGTATATGCCCTTGGAGCAGAGTTTGAGAAAATGCTTAAGTGTGGCTAGTTTGCAGCCTTTCCTGCTCACCTTGAGCCCTCCCTCCTCTGGTTTGAGTTAATTACCCAGAGTCAAATCAGTAACTGTGCTCAGAGGTTCTCAAGTGCCGCACAGGACCGTATTTCTTCATTGCCATTCCTGCTGACAACTTCCTTTGTAAAAGTACTGCTAGTTTATTCTAAACCCCACTCCCACTTCATGGCAGCACTTAACCTGCAGTACAACTGGGCAGAAACAGCACACAGCATTTCCCTCCATGTTCAAATAAAACTCAATGGTTTGTGGCAATATCAACACATTGTGAAAACTGTACGTCCCCTGCTCACTTAGCGCTGCTTTTTTGAGGGAGTCTGTCTGTAGTAGAAGCCTCATTCCTAACATTTTTTCCAGCTCTCTCCACTTACCAGGCTGCAAGTTTAATAGTATAACACAGTATTGGCACTTACCAAACTCCTCAGTTTAGTAAGTGTCTCACTGGGTAATAATAGAAATAAGAGAGTAGTAAAACATGTGAATTGATTATAATGTCTTATTTTTATATATCTGTTGCTTCACATTTCAGTTTCATGAAAAGAAAAACAACGTCTTTCATACTCTGTTCAGAGATTCACTAGCTAGCACCACCTGCAGAAAGATGTATCAAACAGGTGGAAATAAATCTACTACAATGAGACATAGAGAAGGGAATTATTTATCAAATTAAGACTATAAATAATGCAGACAGAATCCATTCACTCCCTCACCCCTGATTTATGGCAGGAAAATTGATTTCCAGGCAGCTGCTGCTCCAGACAGTGCAGCATCATTAGAAGAACATTACTGAGTCAAGTTTTTGGATTGCTGACCAAGATGCTGTAGTTACACAACTGGAAGGTGTTGGAAGCAGTGCCATTTGTTCTCTTGCTTTCTCCTAGCTATAAACTTAACTTTTCATGTTATTTTTCTTATCTTTCAGGAAAAACTATTCAAATTATGATATTCTCAGAAAATGTGCATGTTCAATCTGTCATCAAATCCTCTTCACAGTTTGCTTAAGAACCAGTTCTTGTCTTTTAAAACAATGTTGCTCAGGAAGACACAGGGAGAGGGAAAGGAGAAAATTCAGAATGGTCTTAATGTGCAAAATTGTTAACATCCCTGAAGAGAAGACACTCCTTATTTCAAGGGGTGAAGAGGTAGGAATTGTGAGGACTAGATTTTGGGATTTTTTTAAGAGATGGACTCAAGTAAGTAAATTTAAAAGTAGCCTAAGAAACATTCAATTAGAAGAGCAATCTTTACAATGTGCAAAAAATACAAACTTATATGCCTCTGGACAGTTAAATCTCTAAGTAGTTAGTGCCACTAAAGAGTGGGTTGAGCATGAATTTGAAGTGAATGGATACTGTTTTCTATACCAGCTTTCTAAACATTTCGTGGGCCTGTTATTCCCCACTCTCTCTGATCAGCTGCTCTGCTGTATTGCCAAATTCCTTCTCATATAGTCATAAATCCAAAAGGGCAGAATGGCTTTTATTTGCTGAAAATTTAAAAGATGCTTATGATTCCCAGGTTCATTTTTCACTGCTGCAATTAAAAAAAAATTAAAACCCATGTTTTCTTGAAGATAGTAATATATGGTTACTGTAGGAGATAATATTTTGAGGACTTTTAACTTTGTGACTTTACTGATTGAAATTATTATTTCTGTAATTTGTGATAATTTGCATAGAACTAGTCAAGTTACTTCAGAAAAAAAGCATTATCAAAGTTTCCAGAAGAGACCATGCAGTTCTACAAACCAACATACCAGATTGAATAAATATTTTGCTTTTAGTTTTCCATCTACTCAGTCAAAACCAACAATATTTCATTAATTCAGTAGTTGTGTGGTCTTGTTAGTTCCAAAAAATTGTGTATACAGTATACTTATTTTTACCTTCTGCAACAGAAGAGAAAGCCAGCCACTGTCGTATACTTAGTTCAGCCCTTCTGGAGAATCAGTGTTTTAAAGCATGGAAAAATATAGAAGAATGCATCTGGATAAGCTCACTATTGTCTCAGAAAACTTTGCATCTTTGGCTAAACTAACCAGGATTTCAGCACAGGTCTGTGTTAAACCAGCAGAGATTCTTCAGTAAAATTTACCATCCTGAAGATGGTTGCAAGGAAAAGATAAAATTAGGCAAATTAAATTAGGCAAATTAAATTAACATCTGCTTCCCAACAATAGTTGCAAAAGCAAAGCAGCTCCACTCAGTAAGTGAAACCAATGAAGATATTGTTGTAATCTGGAGACTTAAACAGCACAAAGACAAAATATTACAGGTGCTTCATGGAAATACAGAAAATAATACCTTGAAAGTGTGTTTTCAAACCAAGTAAGAGCTACTTGCCAACAATTTTAGGGACTGTTTTCCTTTCATATTTAATTAATGGAGACTTTCTCTAAGGAATGCTGGAGCAAGTTGCTGTGGTTTCGCAGTCCGTTAAACTTAGCATGTGCTTGCTTAAGGAGGATGTACACCTACTGTGTACTCATATATTATAGACGACCTATCAGGTATCCATTGCCTCCCCAAAATAAGGGCATTAAAGAAGCCCAAAGATTTATCCTGATACTGAAGAAATAACAGGAATAAATAAACGTAACGTGGGGAATAAGCACATAGAGAGAATTTGAAACCTTTCAGATATTTCACTGCAAAAGTTCAAAGAGCCTTGGCTTGTATACAGTAAGTATTCTTGTTATATCCATAACTTTTATTTATGTCTTCAAAAAAATAAGTGCAGCAAATGAAAATCACACTAAGGACCTTTTATTTGCCATTACAAGAAAAAAAAAACAGGTGTTCAATTAGACAGATAATGCTGCAAAATAACCTTTTTTTAAGACAAGTATTGTCTTTCCAAAATAATCTCCTTTCAGCCTAGAAAACAGCAAAAATCATCAGCACCAAAATGCTGTGGAATTACAAAGATTTATAAAAGAAAACTTTTAGCCATAATAATGAAATAATATATTGGCTTTCTTCCATGGATTTTCTTTAAGTTGTTCATCCAATTAACGCAATACCTGACAGAGAATAAAATTTCTTGGCGAAAATTATATCAAATCCAGAATTTTATCCTGGCTTAAAAAAATAAAAATCTACAATTAGCTAAAACATTACATTTAAAAATATCTCTATCTTTCTATTACTTTAGTTTTGAACTTGGATGTAATTACCTGCCTTCCTTTGATTTGGATCAGTTTTTGCCAAGATGTGTTTCCATGTTATAAAATATTTGAAATAAGTGAGAATGCAGGTTTGTCTGTAAAAAATCCTGCTCCTGGTACATTTAAATATATGAATAATTCCATGATTTCAACAGGAAGGCAAAACAAGACAAAACAGTACCTTGCTGCATGGCTATATCCAGGCAGAGCTGGAGATGGGATGCCCTGAAAACCTGTATTGTAATTTCACAGATGTTTCTGTTACAAATTTCAGCTTGGTAGTTGTAGAAGATCTTCCCTTCACCAAACTTGAGAAGAGAGGCAGGGATTTGTATATTCCATGCAAAGCTTTTGTCTCCAGACAGTTTGATGGAATTGAGGAAGAAGTCTCCACCATTGCCTGGCTCCTTCCTCTCTCTGTGTCACGCGTGTGGTCCCCATGAGCCGTGGTACATGTAGTGCTGCACTGGAGGCTGCAAGGCTGGGCCAAATGTGGGGCTCACTACCTACATTTTCTGAAGTAATTTTGGGCGTTTGACCCTGAATTGCATAAAAAGGACTGGGAACTTCCTCAGTTCTCACAAGAACCCAAAATATGATGAGTACAAAGGACTGAAAGCCCCCAGAATGCTCCACTGACCCCTAACTTCTTCCTTTGTATGGGACCTCTGAGAATTATCTCTGTAGACATGATCTAATTGCCTCTTAGGAAAACTTTCCATTTATTTCAGTGTTGTATGGATCAGAACTTTTAGTTGCTCCAGGATATTTCTCAACTAATTCAGTCACTCTTTTAAATACAGGAGAAGTTGTGATTTCTCCAGGGAAAAAGAGTCATGACCAAATGTGCTTAAAGCAGCCAGAAAAAGCCAAGCCAGAACAGGAAGAAGAAAAATGAAGAGTTGGCTTCTGAAGAACTGCATAGATTTATGAAACATACTTCATCTTCTTTTGATGGAAATGTGCTAAAAATACTCCATGAGCTTGATACATTACATTAATACATTTCTGTTGGAAGTAGTCACATCTTGTTTGTTATGAAGAGAAGTGCTGCTATACACAAATGAAAATAGTTTTCTGCCTGAGAAAGCCAAATCATGTCAGCAATAAGAGTTTGGCACACAGGGTTGGGGAAAAAACATGCAACTAAAACTCAAAGATAGGCCATTGTACAGATTCCCACCACATTAAACAACGTAGAAGAGTATTCAAATGTTTACCATACTCATGGGTCATAACATTAGCATTCATATTCAGGGATTGCCAGTGATACTGAATGTATTTTGTTGTACTACAGGAAGAGTTTTTCAGGCAAATGCTGGGTCTGTGGATGCTTTCAGAGCTTGTGTTAGAGATGCTATGCACGTGGAATGGGTTTGAGAACAATAATAGAAGACCAATTTTTGTGAAAGCACTCTGTTACACTAAGTAAATGTCTGTTACTTGCTAACATATATGTGGTTTATTCTCCCAAACCTTTTTAAAAAGCTGCTTTCACTTATGCTGTGACAAAAGGGACAGAGTTAGAATGCACATGCATTACACCACAGCTAATCTACAAATATGATTGCTATGCTTTAATGTCATTTTCATGACCTGCCAATTTATAAATTTCTATGATTTCAACTCAAATAAGTATAAAAGGCTGGAGAATTTCCATAGTACTTTGTTTTTTGTCTTGCTGGCTACCTAGAGAGAGAATTATAACATTTATTTCATTTAAAAAAATATATTTAAGAAGTGTTATTTCTGCCAATGATTTGTTATAATTAAAATAGGTCCCTTTGGCTTGACAACAATTAAATAGGCAAGTATTAATGAATGTTTGTCCCAAAGAAAATTGATTCAAGGGATTGTTGCTTAAATATGCCCTTGAATCTTTTTGGTTTTTTGAGCTTCTCATATTCATTTTCCCTCAGAGTTTCTACACCACGCATGGTTATACAATCCACAAGGCAGTGACATATCCCATTCTTACAGGCTATCTTCCTTAAAGGTACATCTCAGTGAGCACTTGCCCTATTTCCAAAGCTGTGTGGTTTGTGATAACACAGTCTCCTGCTTGCAGTTTAACCAAAATGCTCCTGGTAAATCACCCACTGACTATACAGAGCACTGGGGCTTTGTTTAACACACAAGTTCACAATAGTTACCTAGATAAGGAGCCAGGCATACCAGCACAGGCCAATTCATTTCTTACTGGCAAGAGGCAAGTATCAGGAGCAAATGAATACATGTTAAGCCTGTGTGAAACCTAGCACAGAGAGCCTAACCCATCTTCTACACACTAGAGTGACAAGCTGACTCCAGTTGTTACACAAGAGAGCACTGGCATAGCATATTTTTATTGTACTAGATCACCAAGGCTCTTTTCAGTATTTCACTGATAAAACTAATCACTGTAAGCTCTGCATGTGAAACAACATGAGTCCTCTAATTTGTTTTATTTCCCAAATGGAATTACTCAGAAATGCCTTAAGTATTTAAGAGGAAATGGGACAGTTATGGACCAGTTCTGGTTACATTACATGAGAATACATTCAGAAAAACAGCTGAAGGTAAAACTACACTGGCAGATAATAACTGAACCTAGTGAGAAAGGGAGAGAATAGATCCAAAAATGCAACAGTAAAAAAAAAGTAATACATATTTTGAAGGATTAAAACCCTCACCCAAATAAAAAAATGAGACCAGTGAAATTTTTCTGTGAAAATTTATGGGTTTTTTAATGTTATTATTTTAAGCTTAAGTGAATATATATGTTTTAGAAGAAACTTAATGGAGGGCAAAAGAATCAGAAAGCTTTTAGCTGTTAGGGAGCTACAATCCTAGTTAGATGAAATGATGCCTCATGAAAACAAGTCAATAAAACTAGTATTACCAGATAAACATTTGCTTCTTCCAATACCTATTACATTCCCAGAATCATGTGGAAATTATGAGGATGCTTTAGGATAGGTTGTAGCATCATGGACCGATAAAGTTGCAGTTCTGTTTTATTTTCCATTAAGAGTTTTTCAGCCAGGCATTTTCAGATACATAAAAGACACAGAGAGCATTGGGACCTACAGAATAATGATGCTGTGTCATACAAGATGAAGCTCATTTCCTTTCCTGCTGTAACTGCCAGGTCTGTCCCCCTCTCACACCAATGCACAAGCCTGCGCAGTAACTAGAAGAGTAATTCAAGGCTAAGTGCACTTTCAATGCTAGCAAGTAATGCAGACAGAATAAAATTAGGGCTCATCAAAAGAAGTCAAGAGACTGGATGGCCTATTGGGGCTCCATAAGTAGTTGAAATTTCAACAGTTTCTGCAGCCAGTAGTACAAAGGCAGCACGTGGACCTGCCTCACACTGAGATAAACCAAGTCCCCAGGCTGTAGATATAAAACCAGCAGAGTGAATGATGTCAGAAACAAGGCTCATATTCGCTCTTCTGGGTCTGCAGAAGATGCCTTTGCAGCTCTACCGCCAAACTTGTTCTGGGATGTGACAGTGAGTAGTTTGCATTTTCACAAGGCTGCCTTATGGTAGGTATCATTGCATTTGTCAGTTTTAATAAAATTATTTTTAAAAAATTGCAGACCCCTTTGTCCACCCTGGCCTCTCTAGTTCCCCTTATACTCTTGGGGTCAACAGACCACTGAGGTATTTGGTGGACCAACCTGCTACATCTTTGTTGTATCTCTCCTGCCTTTCCCTCTTCACTTGTTCTTTGTTGAGGTTGATCTGTTCTTTAAAAAACTTAAAGCTTTGTCCTAGATGTCTCCTTGATTTTACCGTAAAGTTTTTGCTAAATTACCTAGTTTTATTCATATGAGAAAGTGATTAATTTGCTTCAGACCTGAGCACAAAATACATACAGTGATAAAATAAGAAAGAGTTTCTTATAATCACAAGATACACTGATGAAAAAAATTTATTTGAAAGCATGAAAACCGTATCTAAATGCCATACAGAAACAGTCAGGTTTTCCTGATAATTTTAATAGATAAAGTGAATTTTATATATTTTTTCAGTCAGCTGAGACTTTTAATATGCAAAAGTCACCAGTGGATTGAGTTGCCGCTCTATTTTAGCTCATATATTTTACCTTGATGAGGTAAAACATAAAGTTAGTAAAACATGTTTAGTAAAACATAAAGACATTTAGCACAAAAGATTCTGTCCCAGAAATAGCTTACTAAGAAATACAGATGCAAGGAAATAAGCTGTTCAAGTTCTAAGTGGCCTGTGCTGAAAACGCTGAGTATCTTTTGTTTAAGATGAGCCTTTTTTGTAACAAAAAATAAAAATTATGTCACTTGCATTGCAAATTATTCAAATTTATACAGTAGACTAATTTAACAGAAAGGCGAGTAAGGTTCTTCTGTATTGGGTACTGAGTTATATTATGCTTTTAAAATGTGTAAGCCCAGAGGAATATTATAATGTTAATTTGGATAGTATTTAAAAGGTAATTACTTTTATACAATAAAATAAGAAGTCTACTGAATACTAATCCCTGTGTCATGTGCTTTCTTTGAACTAATGCTAATAGAGAATCCATTTGTTTAAGTGATTTCAATTTAGATTCATGGAAGACATTCTCATCTACAAAAATGTCTGGTTCTTTTCAGCTCAAGCAATTTAAAATCTTTCCTGTATTAAAATCAATTTTAAAGAAAGGTATTTGCACTTGTTGGATAGCACTGAACTGCAAGAAGAGAGATAGGAAATTTTAATGACTCACCTGAAGAAAGGGGAGTTGGGTTTGCTGAGCACAGGCACTGAGACAAGGAGCGCTGGCACAGGCCATACTGAGCAGGTCGAGATTGACTGCCCCTAAACAAAAGCTGATTTCATCTATTCAAGCCTTTTCAGAGAAGAGAGAATGCTCAAAAATTTTATTTGCATTTCAGTCCAAAGAAGACTGAAAGATACTGAAAGATAGCATGTGTATTTTGTCCAATTACTTGAAGCACATGAGCCATCTAATCTCTTGTCTCTGATGATCTCTGCAGTGCACAGAGGGCATCCATCTCGGGATATCCTCAGAAAACAATATTCAGATGTTTTATAATATGCTTCATTTATGCAAGTATTTACTTCTGTTTTCCTGTGTTGAATTCATGCTTATTTCTTTAGCCAACATCTCCTATAGTTGACTACCTGTCTGAATTATTTTGTTAAAAACACCAGATATTTAATTTAGATATTTAGTCACAAAACAGAGATTTTTTTTTCATCTGAATCAAAATAAACCAATCAATGAAACAGCCAGAACTGATAATTTGATTACTTTTTTTCAACATATCATAAAAGAAAGTTTTAGAAGAGAGAGTATTTTTGAAACTGCTCTCAAAAAAAAAATAATCAGTTTTACATGTAACCATTTGTGTTGTTCTGAGCAAACTTCATCTCTTATGGTTTCTATTACCAGATTCAGGAAAGATGAAAGACACAAAAACATAAACCATGCCAGGAAATCACATCAGGGAGAAGCCAGTGAAAGACATATCTGAGACAGTCAGTGTGTACACACAGTCCTCCAGAACAAATGGAAACCAAACAAGCAGGTTATGCCCATGTCCTCTCTCTGGGGCTACTTCCCATTGCCAGAATCCAGGTGTACATCTGGGGCACGTACCACAAGGCACGTTTCCTCCCCACCGCCATTCCCTGTGCTGTGTCTGTGAGGAAGGAAGCAGAGTGCAAGGGCACTGAGCAAGACGGAGCACGCACCATGTCTCCCGCTCTGGGCAGCTCTGGGGCACATTTGCCCCCACAAGCACCGACTGCCAAGGAATTAGAGCTCAGTGAGCCCTAAAGACCCACACCCAAAGCCAGGTCACCAAACCTTTTACTGGGACTCAATAGGTCAAAATTAACCCTCTTTTCCTGGGGAAGTGTCCTGTGTGAGGTCACGTCCAACTACTGAGACAGATGGTGGGAATGGAGCAGAGCCAAAAAGCCTCACCTCTTCAGTTCCCATCTTTCTGACTGTGGCTGTCATATCCCTGAATGGAAAGGAATCTTTGTGCTATCCCAGTTCTTAACTTGTTCTTTTCAAGCCAGACATCTATTAATCGTTAGTTTTTAGCAAGAACAGGAAGCCCTTTCTAAAACAGATTCTGATTGAGTTACAGCCAGTGCAGATGAAACGTGTAAGAATCTTTCACATGGTGAAACTTGAGTTGATCTATGCTTAAAATGAGAAATGTTAAGAACCATTCTGCTCTCCTAGGCCATTTACATATACCCACTCTATATTCATTAGTTTGATATTCACTACTCTTATTAGTCTGTCAGCAGAAAGTTGATTTGATTTTCACTCTTGCTATTACAATATCACAGGTATAATAGCACTATGAACAGCACAGTAGATTTACAGATTGAATAAAATATCATTTCTGAAGAGTAATTACTGGTAGGAAACTGAATTTTAATAACAACTTACAACTGGATGGCAATTAACTAAATATAATTATTTTATTCATTCTCATGATTTATAGATGAATCATTGGAGAAAAATGCCCTACTACAAGCTTATCTCTCATCAAAAACATTATGAAGATAAAGATATGGTGAGTGATTGGTTTCTTGAAAAGCACAGTAAGGGCAAGAAGCAAGCAAAGAGAAAAACAGTAGAAAAGCTGCTGCCTATTTCAAATCACTAAGAGTTGCCACACTGGAAAAGCTTGTTTTGAAACTTGAATGCGATAACAAAGTGAAACCAAGCTCTAGTTTTGACACACATATGACCAAGAAATAGTGAATTTTGAGCAGAAATATGATATATCTAATAAAAAATACCCTGAGGGGAAAAGTTTTGTGAGATTGAATGAATTATTTCTAGAATTGTTATCCAGTGAAACCCTACCTAGCTGCCATCATGGCATGGGCACCTCTGAACAGCCAGTTCTCTGACTGACTGTAAGCTCCTGCAAGGCAAAGAGGTTTGCAGAGCCAGAGCACATGAACAGGTGATCATCAGAATCCAACAGAGGCTGAGAACATGGACTGTGTACCCACCACAACCAGAGCTCTACATGTCACAAATCCCGTCACCTCCTGTTAGGGGTGTTTGTGACAGTGGCAGTATCTATGTTTCTTATAAAGTGGTAAGATCACTTACTCAACGCATGGAAAACCTGTCAGCAAGGCTCACATCAAATCCATAACCTCTTTATTCCCAGAGCATTCCAGCCAGCAGGTTATTCCAAGTGACAGAAGCATTGTCTTCCCCAGCAGGCTATTCCAAGAGATGAAAGTGTTGTCTGTCCCTTCTGGGGAAGATCTTTGCAGAAAGCAATTCAGTATTGATAGGATCAGACTGGAGCTGGAGGGGTACATGACTTCATAGCCTAGTACTTCAGATGTTAATTTACATTTAAGGAGTTTTTTATCCAGTAATATATTATGAAAGTACAGTCAAAGTTGTTGATTAAATTCTGGGAGTAGAAACAAGGCCTCAAGTTTGCTGTTTTCCAGGAGAGCTTCATCACCCCGTCCTACAGAATCAAGCCTCTAGAGATCCTGATTGGTCCGCAGATCTCCAATATTTCCCCATAAAACATCATTACTTCAATAGCAGAATGAGAAACTATTCCACTACCAAGTCAGAAGACCTTGGTAATTCAGTGTTTTCTCAAGAGACACCTATGAATCAGATTTCTTAGGGTAAGGATCACTGTCTGCAGAGAGTGTCATAAACACAACCTTTTTTCTATGCCCACAGTATAACTGCACTTTCAAAGAATATACAGAACTTCCCTGAAATTTTGACAGAAAAGAACATAAATGCCCACCTCTAGGAATGAGCCCAAATAATAGTAGGCATATCCTAATTCCAGAAAGTTGTTTCAGGTATAACACAGAGTATTACACTGGCTAGTTGAAGAAAGTTTTCTTTATCTCAGATCCTACCCCGAGGCTCCCAGTCCCCAGACACTGCACAAGCCTACATACCTAACATCAGCATTGTCATTCTATTTTGGGAATCAAGCACCTAAGAAGTTAAGCCCTATATTGGATTTGATGCAATTGTTTTCAAAGTATGCTGGAACACACATACAGATGAAGTCATTATATTAGTGAGTGTAATTAACTAAAAACATACACTGCTCTCTCTGAGGATTAGCTAAAATGTAATGAAAATTGGTAAGTTCATAGAAGCACGGTGCAGCTAGCACAGGGATAGAAATTATTTTAGAATGAATGATTGTATTAATTAATATAGTTTACCAGAGGCAACTCAAACTTTCATTCGTAACTTGTCACTTTTATGCATTTGAAGATGTGTTTCTATTAGCAAAAGTAATCTCTTTTTTATGATACATTTTGGAGTTATGGTAAATGAAAAAAAACCTCCCGTTGCTGGTAATTTGCACATAGACATACATTTTTTAAGATGTAAACCAAAATCAGCCAATATTTATATTTAAGTCATTCATCTAAAGCCTTCAATTCTATGCTCTTTTTGCTGTTTGAATTACCAGTTCATATTTACTTTTCAAAGGCCATATGTCCTCTAGCTCTTCATATGAAGTTCTCACTGTATACCAAAGTTTTGATATATTATGGACGTTATTGATTAGTCATTTAAAACTCATGCTGAAATAATCAGCAGCTGTTTGTTGCTATAGACATTGCTATGAATATCTGAGCATGCCAACAGGTGATAACAAATGCCTTTTGTCATATAATTTCATGCTACATAGGTGCATATATTCCACTCAAAATCAGCTGTCTTAATAGGTCAGTTCTCCACAATGTTTCTCAATGTGCTTTTGCAAAGTTGTCTTCTAACTCTATAAAATTTTGATGTTTCTTATCAAAGCCTTCTGTCTTTTAGGACTGTCCTAGAAAACCTTTATCTGAATTTATTGCTATGCTGTGCTTCCAAGTTTTCCTTGCACCCTTAAGTCCCCCTTTTCTAGGTCAATCCAAATACCCCATCTCCCCTCTCCACTATAAAGCCTGAGTCTAAAAAGCTGGTACAGCTTCCCTTACACTCCAGTTCCATCACTGTGTCTTTGGCCTTGACCTGCAGTTGACAATTTGCCATGCAAAAGTAACCATACTTTGATTTTAAAGATTATCTTCCTTTATTTATTAATTAAATTTTGCCTCAGCAAGACTAGGGTTTCTTCGCCCTACATGCTTTATGAAAATGCAGGATAACTAATTTCCCACTAAGAAAAAGGCAGAATGAGAAGTGAATTTGCTGTATCAAGTTCTGCCAGGAGGAAGGCAGGCCAGATAAAACCACAGAGGGACCCCAGAGAGGGCTGTGATATTATGACTGTGCTCTGGTTGTTTGGTACAGCGTAAGTCCATGCTCTGATTTACAAATAAACTCTCAAAATGCAAGAGTGAAGTCTCCTCATATCTAAATGACAGCTGGAACTTTGCAAGGCTTTAAAAAGACAGCACTGATATTTTGTCTATTAATGAGAAACTGAGCAGGTGCTATGAATACATATTAAGCACAACTGGAAACATACAAGTTACAGGGAGGGCTTCAGACCAGAGGCACTTCTTCAGCTGTAACACTAATACTGATATAGTATTAACTGCTTCAGTAAGGCCTTATGAAGAACATTTGACATCCTTGCACTCAGTAGTTGGAATTCATAACAAAAAGTGGGCAAGCTCCATTATTTGGATTTGTCCTAGTGAATTTATCCCTGATTCCTGGCTATCCACAAAGGTTTAGATGGCAGAAATACTTTCACAGAGCATAACTGAAGCTAAAAAAGTACCTGTTACATATAATACACTAATATTTCTTATAGTATAAGCTTGGATTTGCCAGGGGAAGCCTAGGTAACAGCTCAAAAAAAATCAAAATACAATATTGAAAACCTGAGAATTTAAGATAACTTTTATTATGTGGGATCTCTTATTCTTCTGCTTCAATATGACTTTTCTGAGTGCAAGATCTTCAGACTAAGCATGAAAGATTTTATATCAAAGTAAGTTTTAAAATGTTATTCAAGATTATTCTGTTGCCACAAAGTAACACTGTAGTCTTTAAAATGCTCCCTTTAGAACTGTCCCAGATAATTGACAGGATGAAAAAATACTGTTTGTTAAATTATCACCTAGAAGAGGCTGTAAATAGATTGAATTTTCCCCATTTCCTTAAATTGCCCTACCTAATTAGCTGGTTAAGCAGCACAGCAGATTGCAAAACACATACCTAGAGGATAAATAACCTGAATGAGCTCCAAAAATATATTTATCTGCTATAGTGCCATAAACTGCAGCTTACACAGATAAACCTTTTTCCATTTAGACTTCAAACTCTTATCTTCATGTTACAGCCTGTAGAGCCTAAACTGTGATTTAGTGAACAAAGTAGGAGAAAAGACTGACTACTTCTGATAAAACACAGAGAAAGATGAAGCCCTTATTTGAGAAAATGGTCCTGAGATTACTTGGGATACAAACTCATGGGGGTAACTCTGTCCTCCAACAGACATTTCCTAGATATATTTCAACTTTTTTAATTTGTAGTACAGAATTTTCCTGCTTGGTTAGCAAAAGCATTGAAAGAAACAGGGAGACATTGACCCTTTGTGGATTAAAGTGGAAAGAAGCAGCAGCTCTGCCTTTTGCTGGTGCTGTGCAAGTATGTCTCTCCTGGCTGGTTAATGTGAATCCAGGAGGACCCACAGAGCAAACTCCAGCTGCTGTTTATTAGAAGATAGAGGATTAATTTCTTTCTTATAGGAAGAGACAATCAAAGCACAATTTTTTATTATTATTATTTTTTTTTAAATTTTGGACATTTTTCATTGTGGATTTTTTTTCTAGGACACAACCAGCTGAAGGTGATGGACCTGTGATTGCTAAAACATACTGTGGGTTGTGGAGTTGAAGTCTGGGTGCCTCTCTCTGCATCCCTGCATCCTGTGCATCATGTTAGCAGCCACTAATAAGTTTTAGTTTACGCTTACTGAAAGGTCACAGAGGCCAAAAGACTTTATCTTTCTTAACTTCTCTTTTTCCTTGATGAAGATTTACCACAAAAAATTTTATACTTTCAGAAGTTCACTTTCTCTTTAAAATTATCCTAAAAATCAGCAGTTAGACCAGTTTTTAGTGGTTGTGCAATATTTGGTAAACTGAAATTCTTAAATCACCTTTTAACTTAAGATTTAAACCAGCAAGCAAAAAATCTTGAGTTAAAAGATGTGTTTTAGTCTTTAAATTTCTGTTTTCTTCTGTTTTTCAAATGGAGTAATTCTCAACATTTAGAAATTACTAACACATACACATTTGCAGATAAATATAGCCTTTACTTTAAACCTGATACTTGCCTTTGCTGACAAAAACAATATGATGTAAATGTTCAATAAGAATATATAGTTTAACATTCACGTACTCAGAATCTTAAAATTTAAGTTTTTTAACAGGTGAATGATATTTCTTATTAAATATTAACAGATCTGGGCTACACATTAAAGCTGCTTTAGCTGGTGTTATACATCAAACTGTTTTTAGAATGGAAATTGAAGTTTAATGAATTTGAAGAAAAGCACCACTTCATAATTGATTTGCTATGTAGCACAAAAGAGAAAGGATTGTAAGTGTTTTGCACTTCTAACACTAAGTGATTTATTAACCTATGGTAACAGGACCTGTATTTTAATGAGCTGAATGAATAGTTTCCTGGTCCCTCTGTTTCTCAGTGATTCAGAAGTGACTGGTAACAAATAATTGCACACTTTATAGATTCAAAGAAGAAAAGTTTTCCTGGTTTTACAGTGAATTAAACTGAGAACACTCAAATCGGGGTATATTACTTGAGATCGTATTTACTGACTAGACAGTGAAAAACACTGTGGTATCAGATTTGTGGTTTGATACTTAACTCAATAGTATGACCCTTGTTAAGGCAAAGTGGTGGTAAAGCTAAACCACGGCTGTTACTGATAAAAGTTTAATTTCTTGAACTTTAAAGGAATGTTCCTACCTCATACATGTTCTTACCTAATGTGGAAGATCTCAGATAAAGATTCACTCCA
Source organism: Campylorhamphus procurvoides (assembly GCA_013396655.1). Lineage (NCBI taxonomy): Eukaryota > Metazoa > Chordata > Aves > Passeriformes > Dendrocolaptidae > Campylorhamphus > Campylorhamphus procurvoides. Next base: position 497,178 of record WBMV01005344.1, on the reverse strand, counting down.
ACATAATTCTTTTTATTTCAAGCATTGTCCTGATACTGTTATATCCTAAACAAGTTTTTCATGGGCTGTTGAGGCTGACAAGTCGATTGCCTTGCTTTTTTTTTGCCATATAACCTCCATAAATGAATCCCCCATTGATGTTAGCTATTTAACAGTCATGTAATGTATTGAAAAGGAAGCAGAAGATCGTGAATGAGGGCTGTGTTAAATCTAAACTCAGTCTACACAAAACATCCCCTGGGCAAAATCCACGTTTATAATAGCAGGAAAAATATGGAATTTGTACATTTATCAGTAAAACTCTAAAAATTCAAAGATAAATCAAAATGTGTCTCAGTACTCTCCACTGTTATGGAAAGTAAAACACAGGGCTATATAGGTTGATAAGGCTGTGGTCCAGAGGTTTCTGCATTACTGGAACTAACGAGGAGCCCTGTGGCCTTATGCTTAAGCTTTCTAATTTATGTCAGCAATAAAGCAGGATATTCAATGTAAGCGTGTAATAACAGCATAAGGTACTTTGAAGGATGACACAAAATTGTATTTGCTACAAGCTACTTAATTGTTCCCTTTGGGAATCAGTGGCATTCTGGAAAAAACTTTTTAAAGGGGTAGTTTGTTAACACATGCATTTGCTGTTTTCCTAACTCCACTGTGCTTTATACCACATTATGAAACTCTTTCTCAATAATGGGTAATTATTTGCTACTGAAGGTGTAAGAAGTAATATTAATAACTGCTACTACAGTTTTGAGTTAGCATAAAAAAATTAGCATCTATAGGTTAATTATCAATTCCCTTGCATCTCCAAGCATAAATAGTAAGGTTTTTTCCTTCATTCTTCAGTCATAAAGGCTCTCTTGCATCAAAACTTATTACATTTAATGTTTTTCTAACCCAGTATCACAAACCAAAACCCTCATTCTACCTTCACTTTTATTGACCCAGCAGTGTCTTTGACTGCTGGTGCTTCAGCTTAGTGCATTCTTGATCTTTTTTGCTGATAATTCCAGATTCAAACTTCCCTGTCAGCCCAAGTCCAATGTCTCCTGACTGGTCATATGTGCAGAATGGGTCAGACCAAGAAAAGCAGGTAGAGGTTGCAAACAATAAATTGACCAAGTAGTTTGTAAGGAATATTTTCTTTACAAGAGTCTGGGTGAAACCAAGTGAGTTCATTGTGAAGATGCTCACAGTGCACAACAAAGAGCAATTAAAACTCAAGCATAACATTCCTACAGGACAAGGCACATAATAGTAGGAGGATAAATCAACCCCAGTGTGTTCACCCACCACAGTAGCACAACCCAGAACTCCTCCTGGACAGCTTCAGCCTCCTCCTCAGAGCGGCTGAGCAGAGTTTCTGTTCTTATACCAAGTTATTGCATGTACCTGCTTTGGGGATATATATACATGGAGTTGTCATCACACAGACATAATCTGATTCCTTAACTCTGAAGGACTGTTGAAAAATAAGGGACACCCGGACCAAAATGGAACAAGAGAATGTGGCATAAGCTGAATATCAAATTCACCTTCTTCATTCAGCTAACAGCATGGACTACAAGGTATAATAAATTCTTGAGTATGAATGCTACAGGGCCTTACAGATGGCTCTATGTATGCTACAGCTTGTACTCTAAGTACTGTATGTAATCAATCAATGGGATAAAGTAAGCGAGGCTTGAAATTAAGAGTGTGCACAGAAAAGTATAACTCATGGTAGAAGCAAAGAAACAAATGCAGGCTGAACTGCAAGGAGACCAGGCACTGTAAGATTAACATGGCTGAAAAACAGGAGCATACAGTGAAAACAGAATGGCAAAATTCAGGATGTAAAAGGCACGAAGATTGATGCAGAATACCAGGAACCTGGAGACTAGAGATGACAAAAGAACTAAAGCACAAATGCAGCCCTTCCCAAAGTGGGAACGGCAAGCTTGCCAGAGAACTCTCCTACGTTTTCATATGACTATTGAATACCTTTAGCTATCAGGCACCAAATAAACCTACCAGAAGATGAAAGGATATCCGATTACCTTGTCATACGTGGTAAAGTCTGACACCATTATTATAGTCCCTTCTTCCTGACATGAAATCTAGTCAACAACAGAACTTACTGTATTTTGAATTTTTATCCAGTGTTGCTGTTAGGTTTGCCTGAGGGAGGAAGACTTATGAAATTGTCCTCTCTAGAGGATCTGGTTTAGAGCCCCTAATACTGAAAGGGTTCATGTGGCAAAGGTCTGGTGAGGTACAACTCCTGTCCTGAGACAACTTGGCTCTAGGAAATTTTAGAGTGTATTTATTGCTCTGCAGGCTAGGCACCTGAGCAGGAGTGTGCATGAGTGTATTTCTATACATGCACCTATATCTATAGAGATCATTGTTTCTACACCCTTCCATATTTAAAAGGCAACAAAGAACATTGTTCTGCTTCAATAAACTATTTAAGCATATACTTAATTCCCTCATTAGTCAGCAAAGTATATAAGCATGCATTTAATCCTGTGTCAGTCTCATTAAAATCAGTAAGTGGAGCTCAAATGGTCTGATGAAAAAGAGCTCCATTAGGTTAAAATAAGGAAAGAGGGAGGAATTAGTATGGCTGTATCTAAGACAACTTCTGTTTGTTTGTTTGGTATTTTCTTTGAGGAGCCTGTTTCAAAGCCAAAAATAAATATAAAAACATCTGTATGAGACTAATTGTGGGATTCCCTCTACACTACCAGAGTAAAAAACAACTTGGCAGCTATTTCTGAGCCCATAAGCACTTCTGGTACCTTGAATGTCTATAGAGATTATCAGCACAATTAAAAGTGATAATCTTATATATTTTGTAAATGTTTGAGAATGATACAGAAACAGGAAGATGTAAAGAAAACCGTAAAAACAAAGAAACCCATTTGTCATTTAGCTGTTTAGGCAGGAATGTCATGACTTAACTTACTTGGCAGTGACAGTACTAGCTGTAAGGGTGAGATAACCATGACCGGGAATCTGATTTTTGCATTTCTCCTAGGAATCTTTTCTGTAGAGAAATGTTTCTAACCAAGGTGACAAGCTGGTATTTTACTATCAGCACATTCCCAAAAGCATTTCACAATTAGATATATTTCAGTGCATGCACTGAAATTAAATAGCCTAAAACAAAGTATTTCAGATAAACTGCTTTTTTGTTTGATTTTGTAAACTACAGGTACAGTCTACTCTTCTCACAGAAGTCTTACTACTATTTCACTGGTAGGTGAGGACTTTAGATCTTTGAAATAAATTATGTCAAGAGTGCTGATTTAGAAAAAAAATTTTCCTGGGCATTTTGTGACCCAAGTGCACCAGTTCAGATGATGAAAATTCTCACTATTTTCCCAAATATTTTATAGTAGTCCTGGAATTTTTAAATTACTCTCCACTTAATTAATAACTTCAACAAATCTGCCCTTTTAGGTTCTTTTTCCAGTTTTTCCTGGTTTTCTTTACCTACTGTTCCCAAAGACTGCATCATCCTTTCTGTCATTCCATATGTGCCTCCAGGATCTCAACATATTATGTTCAAACTTAACCCTTTTTAAACCTCGAATCCAGCAACTTTTCTCTCTCTATTCAATACAATGCCACTGAAATTTCTGTAGATCATCCATGTTCCACCATTTAATCTTATGCTGGTTGTTCTTTTGTCCCTGCAAGCCTTCTCATTGCCCATTAAGTCCTTGCATCATTTAGTCCTTCCAAGTCATTACTGAGTATCCCATTGTGATGGTCATCTCTAACATCACCATGCCAGCTTCCTGAGTCTTTTTGTCCACCCTTCTGCTTCAGCCCTCAGCTTCTGTCACAGGAGAAACTTTATGATTTTTCTCATGATGTTTTTTTTCTGCCTGAGAAAAGTTCCCTCAAAAATCCTTGACGGTTTCTTAGATCACCTATACACACTGTAGAGATTTACTGTCATTTACTATTTAACAAGAAAATGGGGTTGTTACAGTGATATTCTGTGTGAAGGTAAGGAGCACTTAGAACACAACTATGGAAAATGCTAGGATAAAACTGTAACTTGTTTCCTTCCTTCATGCACTATGTGTTCATTTGTGAAGAAATAGCTCTGGTGCTCCTTTAAACGTCAAAAATCTAGAGCTAAAACACTGATCAGGATGCCCCAAAGCAGTGGGTTATGTGGTGTCCTTTAAACTGGCACAACATCACAGAACAGCCCAGGTTTCATTCTAAGGAGGAGAGGAGGGCACCAGCAAGGGGGTAGGAAAACAAGTGTGACGGAACAAAATAACTGGAGGAAGTACAAGGCTATTAATTAAATCAGTTTTCATCAACTTGTTCTTCTGATTTTCTACCTGAATTAGTGTAGGTATATATGATAGCAGTTTTTGTTTTCCATAAGTCAGAGATTTCCCTACTAAGTAGAGAGCTGAGGGCATGCTCTCCCACACAATCAACACACTTTCTCAGTCTGTCCTTCTGGGCATTAATGTTTTACCAACCCTAGTTTAGCCCTATTGATAAAATCTGACATATCTAGGAAACCATGGGTGTTCCCCAACATACATTGTAAAAACTGATTTAATGTTGCAAATATGAGTAACGAGGGTTTCTAGCCAGACATTTGTCTACTCACAATATTTGCAGGAGTGGTACCACATTGTTCATGCACTCGTATTATTCTGCATAAGCTGAAATCTGTGGGGTCTAAATTTGCAACAGCCTTACACAAACAGCCCTCGCACTTAATGAAGTGTTCAGGGAGCACAAGAGGAAAAGTTGCATTGTGTTGTATGCAAGCAGCAGTGGAGGATTCATTATGAGGACATAAACCTTAGTTTGCAATTTGCATAACATAAAACTTAATTTTATTTAAAAGAATTGTAAATATATATTACTATTCCACATGCCACTCAACATATATCCCTGTAATATGTACTTTCCCCCAAACAGGCGTCTAAATGCAGCTGTAATGCTACAGTGTCTGAAGAGACACATTAGCATTCATTAATAGGAAGCACTAAAGAAAGACTATTTTAATGTTTATCTCCTCTCATTGTTATTCAGCTCAGTGTATGGTTACCCTGCAAAGCAGGTTTTAAGTTCCTATTTACAAGGTTTAATTGGAATTTAGATTTGAAATAAAAAATTTAGATACAGAGAAAAGTTGCACAGAATAAGCATTTTATCGGTTGTACTAAAACTTAATTCTTTCTTGCTATGCTAAAATGCCAATATTCACCGGCAGCACCAGAATACTGACACGCATAAGTAGAAAAATACAGTGTGCCTGCCATGGATGTGATGCTCAGCAAACAACAGTCCAGAAGAGGAAACAAAAACATATATAGCCAATTCAAAGGGGGAGAAATAAGAAAGATCTGTAGTCACAGGTTATCAAATAAAATAAATACATTATCATAAAAGCCTGTATATTTTTTCCCCATGTTTTCCCACAAGATTCCTCTAGTAAGAAAATTTGCGTTGCTCAGTGCAAAAATGGAGCCAGTTAACAAGTTCTCCCTCTTCATTTGATCCTTCTGTAGTGGATAGCAGCTGTACCCATTGAACCAATCACTCCTCAAACTCTACAGAAATTGCTTGTCTAAAAGCAATTTTACCATTTCTCTATTTTAAGAGGCCCAGTGAACCTTAAAAAGAAGATACAAGAGATGGCTGAGCTGATCCAAGAGCTCGTTCCTACCCTAGTGGGAGGTTTTCCTCCTCCCTCCCATCTCTCTCTCCTGGAGCTCATCCTGCACTGTGTCCACTCCCCATCACCTGCAAGTGGCAGGAAGGGTTGTCTGAGAGCTGCTCTGGCCTGATGGAAGATCCTGCACCTGTGTGTAGCTGTCCAAGGGAAGGTGATGTCTCACAGCTGGGTCAGCCACTGAACTGTTTCACTGAAGGATCTAGCAAGGTCTAGAGCCTCTCTTCTGTCAAAAGGATGAGTGGTTAAGTCAGCTCACACAACTCTAGAGCAAACATTTCTACATGGCATTCATTCTCATTGCTCGCTCTCTCAACTTTATGAAGTGTTACCTACTGCTGATGAAATGCCTCAAATACCCTCCTCCCAAAGTGCTGCTGATGCATCTCCATTGCACATAGCCTGTCCCTGTGTTGAAAGTCAAACACCTATGTTCCTCTTCCACCAGGAGCAGTCAGGGATAACCTCATTTGTGGGTCTGCTCTCCATTCCAGTTGTTAGGCTGGAGTGCTGTTGCGCCATACACAGGAAATACAATATTTTAGAAAATAGGGCTGGAATAAGCCATCATTTTTTCCACCTTGTTTTGAAACACAGCAAGAAGAAATTCAGCTCTAAATCCACTCCCTGGGACTTCCACCTGCTGGAGCAAAAGATATGATAGTTTTCCAAGACTTCAGTCCTTTATGGGTGCTTTATCTCTATTTTTGTGTTCCAGAATATGGAAATAGTACACAACCCTTAGTAATGCCTCAGAGAAGGACACACACAGCACACTGACAGCATTAGAAGAATCTCACCCCGCAGCTTTCGCTCAAAGAGATTTTTAACACTAATGTTAGTCCACTAATTAAACAACCATTTTAAGCTGTTTATGCTTGTTATATTCAGTATAAGCTTATTTAAAAAATAGAAAGGTCCACGATTAAAAATATTAATTAAGTGCTAAAAAAAAAAGGTATTTATTTTTGTACATATTCTGCAAGAATGGTGCAGTGCTAGAAGTGGTTTCAAGTTTAAAGAGGCTACATTTTGTTCTTTGGCTTCATTTACACTACTTTATATGAATATTACCAAAGGGTTCTTTTCTTCCTACAACAGGATTTCAACTTTTTCAATTAAATCAAACAAAAGTCCTATTTTCCTGTGTTAGCTGTATTTTCAGGACTTACTGACCAGTGTAAATGGCGATAGACCCAGCACTACCGTTTAAACAACCAGCACTGTAAAACACAGGAAATCTACATAGAAAAACAAGAAGACAGCCACCAGAGGATATATTTTTTGTCATATAACCATCAGTTTCTGTTTCCAAGATGTCACTAGAAAATATCTGAGGGGTGAAATATAAGAAATTAAGTTAGATATGCTATTCGCATCTTAATTAACTTGAGTTCCAGAGCATGATAATTTCAAGAGCTCCCCAAGTGAAGGAAGGGATGCCCAGCACATCACTAACAATGCTAGCTCCAGGTTGATGGAGTCTGTGCTGGTGGCTGTGCCTCTGCTGTTCCCTGCCACAGGTAGCTTTAAAACCGCTAACATCTCTTCTCAATCCACATATAACTACTTTTTAGGTGTCAGTCTGTGTCTTCTTTTCCTGTTCCCAGAGCCAAGAGCCCTGACAGAGCAGGCCTGTGTGCTGGACCATGAAATCCCCAGAAGAGTCACTTTCCGTGGAGCTAATTGTAGCAACAATAAAAACAGGAAAGCAACGTTTTATGCATAATCCATATGCAGCATATCTAAAATTAATCCAGCAACAAAAAGTACAGATGGAAAGAGCCCAACTGTTGCTATTCTGATGCTGACAGCTTTCAGAGAAGGACCAGTTTTTTTTGGTTTTTTTTTTGTTTTTAAATCGTTCTCCTCTTTTGACGGGAAAACACTTCCAGGCACAATCTGAATCTGCTGCAATATGATTGAGGTGGATAAACCATGGTTTTTCAGTGCAGAACACATTGCTGGCTTCCACTTGATGAAGGTAAACTATTAAGACTGTAAGTATGTAACATGCTACAGCTTTGAGTTTGAAAGCAGAGGAGCCCTTTTGTTTCTAACTCATCGTTTTTCCCAGTATAGATTAAAACACTGTGAAATTTGAGACATACCAAATGCTAGTTTGTCCCGCTCTGTTTGGTAAACCTTACTAACCACCACTTTGGGAAGTAAAAATCGTGAATACCTGGCAGAGCCAGTGACTGGGAACATGACTGTCCCTCCATCTTAGATCCACATAAGATGTAGAAATACGCTGGCTATTTGTCATGCATTCACATCAATCCAAGACAATGCTTAGAGCATACATTTGTTTAAGCTGTACTGCAAAGCCAGGGTAGATCTGGCAAAGAAATACAACTGGAAAAAATACCAATCAGTTACAAAATAATTATAATGCTGGAAATTACAGGCAAAAATAGAGAGAATGGCTCATGGGACAAAGTTACAAAGATACAAGTAACTACCTTTGCACTTACTGCTTATTCCATGAGGAAAAAGTAGACAATATACATAAATTACATATTAAAAAAAAATCACAAAATTTACAACAGGCCACAAGTGCAAACATTTCCCTTTTACACCCTTTCCCCAGCAGCTCATTCTGACACCCAGGCCAAATACTCCAGTACCCCAAGCCCATCCCAGCCCAGCAGAGGACAGAGCATACCACACCTTCATTTCTGGCTAAGACAGTTCCAGATGAGGCTGGAACTGCAAACCAGCAGCCTTGCCATCATCTGTCAGCCACAGAAACACAAACAAGCTCTGCTCCATGTATACCCCAACTCATGCCCATTATCTGACTGCAATGTGCACATGTGCTAAGCCTGACAGAAACAAACAAGAGCTCTTCTCCATGATTTTTTAAGATTACTCCTGCTTGTTCAAACATTTGGATTCAGAAACGTTGCTGTGGTACCTCCTGAGTAATACAGCTGGATGCCTTCGGAGCTTCTCCTGGATGTGCAGTCTTTGTGCACGTTATGTTTCCCTGCACATGGTGAAGGAAGCAAGACACATCTGGGAATGTCTGTCTAAGCATTTGTCAGCTACGTGGGCCATAAAAACACTTGAGATGTGAGGAAACTAAAATACAACTCCTCGGAGGCATTACCTCAGCACACTTCACTTGCAGAATCAGAGGAGCCTTTTGCATGAACAAGTAGCAGCACATGCTCTGAAAGAAAAATAGCCAGAAAAATAGTGTGACCAGCACTACACAGAAATGACTGTCCACTTACTGGAGGTGCCCTGCATTCTACACAGAAAACCACAGCCAGGGAGCTGCAACTGGATTCTCTTTTGCTTTGGTAGTGCAGAGGAGTGTGATTTTAGTCCCTTTCAGGGAGGCTGTCACCTGTTCTTGTGTTGTGGTGTGTTTGACCAGGAAATGCTGACTATAGAGTAGATGAGTCATTTGGACCATGCTTCAACTCCTTCACACTTGGAAAATTCAGATGAAGTCTAATTCCTTAAGCAAGCATAGTCCTTCTGAGCCCGTGTACTTGTAAATCCCACCTCTATTTGCATACATATTGCTCAACTGAATAACTTGTTAACAGTAGCACTCAAAGTTAATAAGGAAAGGCTGCAATTGAATAATTTGTTTTCCTTTTGTGCTTCTTTATTATGACTGGAACTCATGTATAAATTGTGAATCACTATACAGCCTACAGATGCCATACACACCTACAGTGAGCCATACGTAACTTGAACATATTTTTCACAGGCAACAGACTGCTTATCTTAGAGACCTCTGCTCTTTGCAGACATTCTGACTTCAAATATTGCCTGTAAATCACTGAACTTTGAAAACAAAGCTCATTTACAGTGATCTACACTATTACATTAGAGATGCTTCAATCATAAGCAGCTACATTCATATTTTTATGCTCAGCAAAAGAAAATTATTCTAGCAAAATTACTCGTTTGATTATATTTTATTATCTGGGAATTATTCCAAGTGAATAAATGTTGAGGAGCCTCATTATTTTATCATCCTGCAATTAGTTTGATTTTGTAAAGATTTCTAAATCATCCCTAGAGGGGTTTGCCCAGGCGACAGTAATTCAACTTTAGCCTTAGGACAAACCAAAATCACAGACATTATCAGGATTAAACATTAATGAAGAAAATGAGAGTTAGAAGCCTCTAGAACGTCTGGACAAATAGTAAAAGTTTTTTTAAGAGACTGCCCTCCTACTTTTGCAGATCTGTTCATCATTTTCTTCCCTCCCAACAGAGACTATGGAATACATCCTACCAAATAATTCTGCTTTTAAATGGTTGCAAAAAAGTTTATCAAGCAACCTTCTTTAGATGAAAATGTCTTCATTTAAGCAAATGATAACAATAAAGTCAGATATTCTTTTCAAGATGTGTGAAAGCTTCTTAAATTGACATTAAAAAAACCCTACATTTCTCTAGTTGAAGGGTCTACAAAGTCTACAACTTTGACCAAATTTTCCAGCCGCTGTGTCTGTGAATGGGTACCAGTCCTCAAAACACACAAATCCCATGCAAGACAATTAAAGAAGATCATTATCTAAATCCTGATCTGTTGAAACTAAGAAGCTGGCATTAAAAATAAATTACTTTCAACGTAAGTGCTTTCAGAAATAATCAACAACCTGCAATGAAAAAACTTGTTTGAATGAAGTCATACAAAAATAGTATTCTGATATCACAAGAGTACTTCCAGCTTAAGCCTGCCTCCATAGAAGGCAAGCATCGTAACTATTGCTGAGAGGAATTTAAACTGCTTTGATGCAAAACAAATGCATTATATAAATGGAGATTTAACCTATTCGTCTTACCATTTAGTTGTTTTCCAGTTATGGAAACACAGATATGCTTTTTGTGGTCTGTGTGGAACCAGAAACTGATGGCAAGTACGAGCATGTCTCTGAAGCTCCCTCATTGGGCACTGTTCTAGTGCTCACTAGTTCGGGCACTAATTCGGACAGAGTGCTAGTTTATGGTTTACATTCTAGGAATGTTTTATTTACTTTCTCAAATAGTAGTCAAAGAAGGAACTGGAAACGCTCTGCCCTCCAAGGTTAATGCCCTAATAACTGCTGGTCTATAATGTTCAGGTCTGACTTGACTGCACTTTCAGTCCGTTGAATGATCTTCTGTACAGGAGAACTTAAAGTGGAGAAGGGAGGTGCTCCCACCCTTGCTGTGGTGATCTGGTCTATTAGAATAGTATTTCCACAGGCTAAAAGAAGGGGTTTTAATTCTTTCCTGCATCTAGGTTCTCTAAATGCCAAATCAATGGAGTTTGTGATAAAGAAGCTATTTCATACAATTTTGAGAGAAGCCCAGTTCTATCAGCGAACATTAAGGCATTTTCTGAGAATGATGCATAGAGAAATTTACAATACCTGAAAACCATACTGTCCATTTAAAACACTTGAAAAATCAAGTGAAAATGTTAATGACTTGCAAGGCAGTTTGACTTGGGAAGGGGGAGTCTGATGAGATGTGACTGGAATTGCTGTTGATGAATCAAAACACCATACTAGAAAAGTTTCACTGACAGAGAGGCTCCGAAGCATTAAATTAACACTCAGAGGCACTTGATGCCCCTGGGTCAGCTTTCCATGAAATGCAATGTCCTTTGCAATATACTAAACTGTCAAATAAAAGTCAATGTATCAGTTTCCCTAAGGTTCAGAACTACTCTTTCTAAAATATTAAGCAGATAAATGTGATTAAACTGCATTTGAGAGACAGAACAGAGATAAGAGATGATTTAACAAACAACCCTAGTAAATGTGAGCTCTGCTAAGTGGAAAGGTTTATAAGCTCAGAGCTCAAAGATGAACTATTATTTTTCTCATTTCATCAGCTGTACTGAGTATTTCTGTCAATCCTGCAGTCCTCAAGAGGGACTGGTGGAACTGGCCCTGACATTTTTTTAATTTCTTTTGTATGGTTTTATTGTTAAAAGCTCATTTGCAATCAGGAGTCAAAGACAGCAATCAAGGGAATGAGCTCAGTCAGAGCACAATACTAGCTGCGATTTTATTCCCACAGAGATTGCAGAGAACACTGGTAATGGGATGTTCTTGGGAGCAGTAGCCAAAGAGAAAACTATAAGTTTATGTAAGAAATGGCAAAAAATGTTATTTTAAGCTGAACTTAAAGAACTATTTGCAGGAATAGGCTCATGCAATCAACTCATATAGTACAGAAGTGCAGAAATGTTAATCTGTAACAATATTGCACATCATCAACATGCAAGTCCTTAAAAGCAGTCATAAATCAAGCAATTCCCTCTGTTTTCTGTGATTTTTGTCTGTTCTGAAAATTCACTGGAACCCTTGGAAGTTCTCCCAGTTTTCCTATGCTCTCTTTTGTTGCCAGGCAGCCTCCAGCTAATGCAGGTTAATGGGTGACCTTCGCTATTGTGCCTGGATCTGGCAGCCTACATGGTCTAGCATCCATAACATCAGAAAATAGGAATACCTTTATGGGAGAGCAACTCAAGGAAATGAACAGAGTTATTCCAGAAGTAGACAGTTTAGCCTGTTTGAATTCCAGATTCACTGTTCTATAACACTAACTGATGAAACTACAACTCAGAAGAACACTTGAAGCTTGTTTGTGTGTTTTGACTCTTCAAGGCATGGGGCAAGATTAGTAGCCGTCAGTTTCAGAAAACACAAAATGTTCTATTATCTTTGTTTCTGTGGTTGGAATGTGCATGGGGGTGTGGAAAGTAAGTTACCTATTCAAATTTTGCTTCATGCAAATTATAGGAATGTTGCTATTAAACTATTTGTATTTCTTTCAAAACCATAAGTTTTGTCAATCCCAAGACAAAGACTTACACAGACAGCCTGTAAGAAAAGGAGAAAAAAGATTGTATGTTTCTGTTTTGGCCTGGTAAGACAGGGTGTTGAGAGTCCCTGGCTCACTGTTCAAATCATAATGAATCTTCAGGCTCAGATCTTGCTCTCAGATGAACGGCTGGACCAGAGAAATCTCCTTTAGCCTAATGGTTAATCATGTGTTTATGTGCTTCTGTATTTAAAAACTAGTGCAGAAGAAGCCTTTTCTGCACTTGGTGTGCACTGTGCCAAATGCCTTCTCTGTCCTCTTTTCCAGTCCTGCATGGTTTGGGTATGAGGACTGAACTCCACTCTACTAATCCATGATAGACTTGCATTCTTTAAACTCTCTTTACTACTAGTGATAGCCATGGCTCATTCAGCCTGGGGATAAAAGAGAAGACATTTCTAAACCAGCAGTAAATGTGGCAAGATCTCCCCCTTGGATGCTAAAAAGCAAGAAAGCAGAATGGGATCAACCCAAAACAAGAAATAGGAAATGTAGACTAAGTATCCTTGCAGGAGGTTTCAAAACATACTCTGCAGATATTGCTGTAATGGAAAAGCCCATCTGCTCTGTACAAACCTAATGAAGTCACTTGGCATAATGTGTCTTTACTGCCCTTCTCATTGCCTAAGAATTCCTTCTCAAATGATAAAGAGGCACCTTGAATATAATACCACTTTTAATAAATTACTTTAACAGGTAAATTCTTCTAAAATCTTAAATATTTCATCAATTTTCTTATTTTAAATATTAACAAAGAAAGGAAGCTCATACTGATTTATGATGAGATCCAGATCATTTTAAAATCAGATCCATTAACAAGGATAATAGTTTCTTTTTTAGTCTAGATGAAGGCAATTTATGAGTGCTAGGAAATTTTGCAGATTGCCTGTGGGTAGAGCTTGGCATCTATATAATTATGTGGGATCTCTGAAGGCATTTAAAGGCCAATTGACTGCTTTTAAATCATCTCTTTAAACTGGTGACAACTAGGATATAATGGTTTTGTGGTCAAATGAAAGAACAGTATTTCAATGTTGCCAAGTCTGGCCCAGCAATTCATAAGCCTTGAAAGTTCATACGCAGATATATTTTATAGGATATATATTTAAAATTAATCACAAAATTGATGTTGGAAATGACAAATTAATTTTAAAAGAAACGAAACTATTCTGGAGCCATTGGAGGAAAATTTGAAACAGTGAATGCTTCAATTATAGTAGGCAACTCACAAAGCTTGCTTGGTTACAGGGATCAGATCCAGGAAAAGCACGTTTTCTTGGCCCATTCTTCATATATTTCAGTGCCTTCCACTGTTAGCTTCTGGCTATCTATCAGAAGGAAATTACTGTGCATACAACAGTCAATCTGCTCATAATTTCAGACTTCCCACACACACACACTAAAACACGCACTGAATCATTCCCAGCATCCAGTTTTACTGCCTGTTGTATTTTAAAAGACAGAAAAAGCCATCTCCTTCCTTTCTCCAGAGTGTTCATATTACATATAATAGAGAGATATACATCTCCCTGTCACCTCTTTGGATTACAATATGGTTCAGTACATTGGTTCAGTTCTACTCAATTTCTACATAGAAACTGAGCTGTGTATTTTCTTATGATTGCTAACATCTTTGGTTACATACATTAATTGGTTACATACGTTAATTAAAGGGTATTATGGTATGACTCAAATAGCTTTTCAGTAAAAGCTATGCTGAATCAGTGGCTCAGTGAGCTAACAAGTAGAGTTGCTAATTTTCTCACATAAAAAATATGCTGAAGGAGACAATTTCTGACTGCTTCTAGTTCATGTCCTAGCTCCTGCATACCAGGAATCACACCATTTAGCATCACACAGCACAGAGGCACTGAAGGGCAGAGTTTAACTGCTAAACAAGCACATTACACTCAGACTTTCTGAATCCACTCATGAAATTCTACTGCTTTTGGCCTCCAGCCCCAGGCAGTGGGATGCAGTGGAGCAACTGTCAATAAACAGATCCTCCTGAGAGAGTTGCTCTGTGTAGAATGCAGACTGATGCACCAGCACAGCCATGCACATTTATATGTTGTATGATGCCAAAAGGGAGGAGGAAAAAAGAATAAAAATTGAGCACACACTCCCATAAAGGATGGAATTAAGTGTATCATACACTGCTCTTTCCTGTAGTTTTCTCTGTCTTGTCTATTATGATCTGCATCAATTCATGTCGTTCATGCATTGCAAATCTGATGAAGCCAGAACAGTTTCCACAAAAATGTCAGCAGAAGAAACCATTACAGAAGAGATTTTTCTTCACAAAAAATTGCCAGTGCCTATATTGCTTCTGATTAGAGCATAAAATCCAGGGCTCAGCATTTGAAAAAATAAAGAGCTACAGTACTCTCTGTTGTAAGAAGAAAAATGATAAACTAGTTACTAATATTACTAGAGAAGTATAGTTTATTTAACTGTAATTTATAGGAGAAATTAATGTGCTTTTCTCTTTTTGCAAAGCAAGAACTGCTTTACTTTTATTGATGAGCCAGGTTTTTAGCTCCTCCGGATGATCTATTAGTCATTTCATAAACGAATTACAGAATTGAAGGCAGCACTAGGAAATCATTGCGTGAATTCTACTTGCCTTGTTCCTGACAGATTTTTGTTTATCTTTTTCTTCAAAGTCCCCCCTTATGAGGATTCTCTAACTTTCTTAGGCAAGCTATCCCTATGCCTAATTGCCCCCAGAGCCACAAAAACAAGTTATATTTACATTGTCATTTCTGTCCGGTTCCATTGATCAGTGAAGATCACTATAAAAAATCTGGTCTTAAAAATTCAACTAATCAGTTTGTTTCTCTCCTAAGAAATGAAAAAACTCCTATCTCCAAACTGCTAAGTTTTACCATTACACACCATAATTTGTAAAAACAAACGAATGCAAACAAGCTGTGTTTTATAAACATGTGCAAATTGCTAAATAGCAGTGTACTTATCTACCAGGTATTTACAGAATTCAAGAGCATAAATCAAGGAAATGCATAATTAGACGGAACTCCAAAGTTAGAGAATTCATTTGAGCTTAAAAATACACATTGATTTAAAATACCTCAACAGCCCACTCAGGTTATTCCTTCAGCAGTGATATTAAAACTACAAATCTTTTCAAGGAATAGAATTGCAGACTGTGTTTTCCCACTATTGCAGATATAGTTGTATACACTATTATACAATTATTTTCTAATAAACTTCTTTATGTTATGGTCTCTATTCCTACTGGAAACACTTGGCCAAAATACTCATCAGGCGAAAAATGATGTTTAAGTGTTAATTAAAAAGTGTCAAGAAAATATGCCTAGATTCCAAAGTGAAGTTAAGATTTCTCTCCTTACCAATAGGAAAGCTTTTCTGAATCATCACCCTTGATGAAGCAGATATTGAACAGAGACAGTAGTCATTTACTTGGAAAACCATGAAAGTTTTCAAGTATTTCTCCTGCTCCAATTTAGTTTCAGTAGCCATGATATGCTCTCCAGCAGTACTGGTTTTACAGCTGAGCTCTAATTCCTGAACTCATCATATAGTCTATAGAAGAAATCTTGGGGCGGCACTGACAACATGAGGAAAAAAGGAGGAGAAAAAAAGCAGGAGATAAGAAAATAATTTGGTTAAGCAAATCATTATAATTACTTTTGGTTGCTTGAAACTGAAGCAGAGTATTTCAGCTTTTGAGATTCCCCAAAACGTTGTACATTGAATTATTTAGAAAAGAAAATAGAATCAGCAATTTATTAGGACAGTATTTGACATCAATTGCAGTTTGGGACTTGGTTCTTTTTGAGGGGTTCATATTCTAGGGCTTTATCATCTCACAATAGAATGCATATTCCTCTCTAAACAAACTGCAAGGTACTTTATAGAGGCTAGAGGATAAGTACATAGCAGGACTTGCACTTCTCAATTAAAAAAAAAAGAAATTGAAATGTCATGATTCTGATATATTGGAATTCAAAGTGAGATGAAAAAAGCCTACGTTCTACTTTGCCTTATCATCTTGTTCTTAATATCACCTATTTACCCACACAGAAAGCTCAGGTTCAGCAAAAGTTTTGAGAGAACCTTAACTAACAGCTTTGAGAATACAGCTGAAGTCATTGCGTAGAAATAAGCTTGAATAGAGAATCAAAGTATTCAAAAATATAAACCTGAATTCTCTTTTCTGTGGCTATTAAAAAACTATCTTAAGATCCTTAGGTCTGTCAGAAACTCTGATGGTTTATAAACACAAGACTGATAGTAGCACTAATTTGATTATAATTAAGTAGAACTGCAGCACAATTTCTTTAAGAGGTTTCTGTTTCTTTACAGAGTTGGTGGCATAAAATGAAGGTAATTATGTTTACTTCCTTTGAAAAGTGATTTGTGATCTACAGATGAAGCTGTTGTGTGAAAGAGGTAAGTATATTATTACTAAATCATATGGTTTAGTGCGTTAGTAATGCAATTATCTCATGCTAGGCAAGGAAAAGAGCATTTGTTGCTCATGAAATAAATTCACAATATCATTTCCACTGCTGCATCTCTCTCTTTAACAACAATCTAATGCTCATCTGTGACACTCAGCTATTCAAAAATTAAGGTGTTTTTAGTGTTATAATACTTTAAAAATATTACAAGAATAATTTAAATACAAAATTCATCCATATTGGCACTCTAAATATAGAAGGTAATTCACTAGCACTTATGTGACGCAGAAGCTTATTTTCAAAATGTGTTGGTGGAAAATTTCCATTCCATGTAAGTTGAACACCTAACACACAAGAGGTTTACCCAATTTATAGACTCCCAGTTCCTAGACTGGAAGCTCCAAGTAAGGCTGCTTGAAGATGACCTCAAAGATGGCACCACTGACCTGATAACTGCTTTTTGTCATGTACTTAATTGCACACCTCTTTGGACCCACCATCTAGGTCTCAGGGGTATGAGCTCTGAGCCCACCATAGTCCCATCGTCAGGGTTAGGTTCTCCTTGGATTTGTCATGGTAGGAATGAATTCAGCTTGGACAATCTATTCTCATCACCTATTACCTTACAAACAAGCAAGAGCAACGATGCCTTGTGCCCTGCACGGTCCGAGCTTTGCACCACCAGTGACCAACCCTGGTCAGGACCAACCTCCTGCAGTGCCCAGCAGCCTTGCCGCAACCACCCCAGGTGTGACCCCTGGCACCACTGGGAGAGCTATGAGGGATTCACTCACAGCCCCTATTGCTTTTAGGCCGACTTGCCTGTGGGTACTGAGCACCAAAGGGTGACAGTCTGCTCACCCTCAAATCTCTGAGGAGCTGCAGGCATTCCTGATCTGACCCAAAGTAACTGAGGGAAGAGTCGGGACCCCATTTGTGCAATGAGCAACTCAGCATCAACATATTCCTGACAAAGTGTTTTTTTAATCATACCACAAAGTTGTCTCAGCAAATTCAGCTTCAGAAGATCATTAACTTTCCTAAAACTTTCTTCCTTAAGGGCTTGTTTATAACTACTTGGCAGGTTTAGCCTGCAGAACTATCCAGGATGATTTTTACTTCTTTTGCACATTTAGGGAGACTGGAGAGTAAACTCCAGTAAGTGAGGTAAATTCAGAATAAAAAGCACATTTTTTGCTACAGTTTGATTTCAAGTTTTAACCTTCACTGTTCCTTGACAGGCCTCCTAAATAGTGAAATGACACCTAGTCTAACAAATCAATAGCAGAAAATTAATTCGTACAATTTAAATAAGCCGTGAGTTTGGTTTTGGCAGCTGTGGACACAACTAGCAATAGCCATTGATGTTTCAGCTTAAGGTCAACTTCACCATCAACAGCACAAGACTCTCTAATGGCAATTTAGTTTAGATTACATTTTCAGTGATTTATTTAAGGTTCTGCTGCCTTTCAAAATGCTGTCAGTTATTAAAACATGACTTAAATTCTGCCCCATGGCAGCCAACATGTATACTAGTAATACACCATATTTAATATTATATTTATCAGTTTTCTACAGTAGAGTAAAATAGAAAAGAAATATGGCTAATCATGACTTACACCCAGTTCTCAGTATTCAGGTACAAAATTTAAAAGTCTGTTATGGATTAACAGTCTCTTCATATACTTCATGACAATTTTCTGACATGAGTTGACAACAAATCATTTTTACCCACAGACATTTTTTTAATGGGAAACTGGCAAGGACAAGTTAATATCTGTAAAGGAACTGGAAGTTTGAAAATGGAATTTTAACAGTACTCTGGGCAATGAAATCACCTTTAGATTGCCTAGTACAAGCCATGGGACAAAGGAAATAGAAGTGCTTCTTTGATCCTGAATTAGTTGTGGTTTCTTTAAAAAAAAAAAAAAAAAAAAGGAAATGGGAACTTCAAATTTAGTTGTTTCCCCTGCCCCCTCGGCCCCTCCACCTGCATAGTTAGAAATTGTACCCAAGTTTTTTTTAATTGTATTTATCAGGTGAAGGATGAAAAGAATTATTCAGTGATATTTCTTGGTTTGGGTTAATACCTTCCAAGAAATTGTGTGAAATACCAGTATTGTCACTAACACATTTCCTTCAGAAAAGTTCTTGGATTTTTCTCTGCTGTTCTTCAGAAAATAACCAAATGTCAGAAATCCTCTTAAAACAGCAGCAAGTAGATCTTCTATCCCTAGAAAATATTGTTATGTGTCTGATATTAAATAAGCAAAGTTTAAAAACTTAATTTTTCATGATATACTGAGAAACATTAGTATCTCAATTAGTAAGATCATTTGCATGTAAATTGAGGCATGCTAAAACCAGGGGGGTTTATTCAGTGCAACAAAATCAAACAGTACTCTAAATTTAATTTCTAGTTTTCATGGATTATGACGTCTGTATAAGGCTTTCTCGGGGGCTGATTTTTGAGGGTGTTTTCCATTATCCATTCAGGTTAGAAAACTAACTCTTCTAATCATTCCTGTGCATTGATACAAGATACTCAACCAGGCTGAAATCCAGACAGTGTTTGCCTTGCTAACATAAGTCACTGGGTTAAATCCCCACTGCCAAATCAACAGACATGCTACACTTCTGAGCATTAGTTCTGTCAAGTCTGAGACACACCAATAAAGAGACTGATTTCTCAACATAGTTCTCAGACACCCAGCTCTTCTGCATATTCCAAGTACTCTGCATGGTGAGGAGGAGCATCCAAAATTCATTTTCCTGGGCAGAAATAGCTACAGGTTTAACACACTGGGCACATCAGATTCCTTGTGCCTGCATCCAAACATCTGTACCAAAGCCAACTTTTCTGCTCCCAAGTACTATAGTGTCTTCTGAAGAGAAACTCGCAATAAAGGTCAGGCGGAGGTGGGACTAAAGCCATTACATGGCACTAAGAATCCTGCAGGTCTGAGAGACAATAGCCCAGTTCACCCAAGTGAAGTGCAAACAAATATCACACACTAACTGCTACTGTATTTCCTCTCAAGTGTTACATGTATACATTTTCAGGTACACAAAGCCATCTCTTACATGACCAAAAATAAACATCACAGCAGATAACTCATAAGATAAACTGAACATGTTGCATGAGTTACACACAATTTTATTTCTTTGCTTTCATGTGCACAGATTTTACAAACCACCAGGCTAACTGGAAGCAACAAACATTGTGTGATAATTAGTAAAATGAAACTACTCTTTTTCCAATCTGCATTCGGTTTCTAATTAAATACTAACTAGAAGTCAGTATTCCACTTAATTGAATTGTCAAACACTTTTGTTCAGTGACTCTTAATATATTTTAAAGGATTCATAATTGGAATAAAATTCCCAGAAAACCTAGCAGTAACATGAGCATATTGTTCTCCTAAAGAGATTTCATGAGCTGTCTTAAACTATTTTAGAATCCATTTTTCCTAAGTCACCTTAAGGCAGCATCCAACACTGAAAATATTAAGAACGTACTAGCTACTTGCTATATGACTGCTCATGCTTCCCACAAAGAATGAGCATTTTTGGGTGCAGAAAACATAGTTCTGGTAATTTTTGCTATCCTAGTTATGAAGTAAATACACCAATACTTAAACCAAAGCTGTGAGAAATTAACAGAGCTGGTAACAAGGCAGCAAAAATAAGAACTTAACTTCTTGATCATGTGCCTGAAACTTGACAGCCAGAAACTAGTTCTATCACTATCACAGGGCCTTTCTAAAACACTTGTTACTTTCTAACTTGGCCTTCATACTAAGCCTGCTCATGTTCAAACCTAGTATTTAGTTTTCTTTGTGACTTCCATACTACTTTACTCCTTAATTATCTACTTAAATACTACATGGATTTACAACCATGTGACTATTATTGTACTAACTGCTTCTTATATTTTATCACAGTGAAGTGTCTCAGTGAAATGACAATGTGGATCCCATGCTATATTATCCTGAAATACGGTTTAATCCGTGACTAGAAGGATACCACTTTCTCCTGGTATTACCTGGCAGAGAATGGCTCCTTTTTGCTGGGCATCAACACAAGAAAGCAATCACATCAACAAGCCTGAGGGGCATGAACCATGTCAGTGAACAAAACCTTATGATGCTCACTGTTATTATATACTGCATCACTAATAAACTCTCTCAGTGGTTTTGTGCATGGCACCCATACCAGAGTTAAAGTGCAGTTTGAAGTATTATTTAAGTTGTAACATGCATTTAAATACTTTCTATAGCTCTAAAGGCTTTCAAGCCAGAAAAATGATCATACAGCTCTTGCTCAATCTCCTGTATCTTATAGAACAGGGAACTTTTCCCTGTTCAAAATCCCTTGCTGAATTGATTCTTTTATATGAAGAGTTTGGTGCTGTATCTGCTGAAACAGTTCCATGCCTGAAGCAGAAGTGTGCAGTTTCTGTAGAAATATTCTTAGAAAACACAATGGTCTCAAAGGGACCAGCATAGCTTCCTTGTAAAGTCAGAATTCTTCTAAGAACTA
This sequence comes from Campylorhamphus procurvoides, assembly GCA_013396655.1. Classification (NCBI taxonomy): domain Eukaryota; kingdom Metazoa; phylum Chordata; class Aves; order Passeriformes; family Dendrocolaptidae; genus Campylorhamphus; species Campylorhamphus procurvoides. The sequence continues at coordinate 475,635 of WBMV01005344.1, read as the reverse complement.
AAGAACAGCCTAAGAAAACTTTCATTTCTGCTAACACATTATTGAGAATAGCTGAGAAACAGTTATTACTCTAAATTTTAATGGGATTATTTCTACCAAGTTCATAGAGTCACAGAATCATATAATGTTAAGGTGGTGGAATGGACCTTAAAAATCATCTAGATCCAAGCCCCCCAGCCATGTGTAGGGACTAGACCAGGTTGCTCAAGGCCTTATCCAACCTGGCTTTGAACATTGCCGGGTTTGGGGCTTTCACAAGCTCCCTGAGCAGCGTTTTCCAGTGTCTAACCACTCTCACAATAGCAAATTTCTTCCTAATAACTAACCTAAGTTTTTCCTCTGTCATTTTGTACTCATTACTCTTTTTCCTATCACTACAGCTCCTGATGAAGTTCCTCTCTGGTTTCCTTGGAGGTCCCTTCATATACTGGAAGGTTTCTATGGGGTCTCCATGCAACCTTCTGCTCTCCAGGCTGAACAGCCCCAACTTTCTCAGCCTGTCTTCATAAGGAAGGTGCTCCAGTCCTCTTATCAATTTTGTGGCCCTTTTCTGGACTTGCTCCAACAGTTCCCTGTCCTTAGAATCACTTAGATTTGAAAAGACCTTTAAGATCATAGAGTCCAACCAGTAAACCATGTCTGTAAGTGCACATCTACAAAGCTTTTAAATATCTGCAAAGATAGTGAATCAACCACTTTCCTGAGCAGCTGCCAGTGCTTGACAACCCTTTTGATGAAGAAATGTTTCCTTGACAACCCTTTTGGCGAAGAAATGTTTCATAATATCCAAACTAAATGTCTCTGGTGCAACTTGAGGTCATTTCCTCTTGTCCTGTTGCTTGTTACTTGGGAGAAGAGGCTGACCCCCACCTAGCTACAACCTCAGTTCGGATAGTTGTAGAGGGCAATAAAACCCAAGCTAAACAGCCCTAGCTCCCACATCCACTCCTGACAAGACTTGTGGCTCCAGACCTTCAACAAATTATGTTCCCTTGTCTGGACACACCCCAGCTTCTCAGTGTCTTTTGTGTATTGAGGGGTCCAAAACTGGACACAGGACTCAAGGTGCCAGTGCAGAGCACAAGGGGACGATCCCTGCCCTGGTCCTGCTGGCCACACTATTCCTGATACAGCCAGGGCACCATTGGCCTCATGTTCAGCCCATGGTCACCCAGCACCACCAGCTCCTTTTCCAACAGGCAGCTTTCCAGCTGCTCTTCTCCAACATGGAACAGTTTAGCCACAGATCTTCTAATGACTCATTCGCTTAAGAGAAGAGCAAAATAAGTGCTCTTTGAAAAGGCCTTATTAGATTGGGAAAGAAAGCATTGACCATCATAGAAAGAAACTTCCTCTCACTGTAATGGTTTGACTCATGTGCTCTGTAAAGTAGAAATGGTATTTTTAGAAATGAAACAAACCAGCTGTTCTCCTGCTATTAACACACATAACAATGATGTCAGAGATGTCATCAGCAACCACACTAAGATAAAATATGACAGGGTGGAGGTGGTTTCTTTTCAGTTCTACTAGGTACCCTTTTATCTGTGAACCAAAAAGAAAGAAGAAATTATGAAAACAACTGGTTTTCCAATATGAAAACATTGGGGTTTTACTCTCTTATAATGCATATTATTGCTAAAAAATAAATGGAGACTATATTTTTCAACACAGAGATGTGAAGTATCTTGCATGAATTTGGGATGACTCAAAAATATCTGAAATTTATCACTTGGGTGTGAATTAAATTTTCATCAGGAAAGTTTTACTTGAATATCAACAAAAAAAAATATATTATGCAGTAGAATAAGCCTACTATCAGTGAGGCACATAAAACCTCAGGGTACAATCCAGTACTTACAGATATCTGACCTGAATGATCAAGTTCACTTAATTAAAATCCTTTTTCAACAGCTCCTAATCATATACACGAACTTTCAGCATTCCTTAAAACAATACCATTTGCTTGCTTATCTGGGAAAAAGGAAATATCTAAAGTCACAAATCTACCAGAATTCACATTTACAAAGCAGATTATAGCAGGAAATGTTTCTACAATCTAAGATGCCAATTGTCAGAGAGGCAGACATTGAACATGCAATTTGATTCCTGGGGGCTACAAGTTGAAAGTTGGGTTATTACTCTAAAATTCAAAGAGATGAAACTTGCAATTTGCACAAGCAGTTGTCTCCCAGCTCTCCATAGAAAAGAGTCATGGTATCTCTCAATAAGACTGAAGTATATAAGTGAATACATAAATGTGGAAAGGAATTAGTTCAACTGGAAATTTACATGCCAGCATAGGACACTGCAAACTGCAGTCAAAAAATTAACATCCTCTTGTGTGTAGAAAGGGAAATAGCCATGAGTTTATGAAATGAAGAGAAATTCAGGAAAAAAAGGATAATTTAAACAGGAGTATCAGCCACACTGTATGTTGAAAGTTATCTAAAAATGACAGAAAGGCACAAGAATGTGTATGCTGATTAAATCTGAACTTCCACCTTTTCAAGCAGAAGGTAGAATATAAAGTCATAAAAAATTTTACTGTCCAGAATGTGGATTTAAGTCACGTCACTTCAACATTGGAACCCTGGAAATGCCAGTTTTATTTCCATCAAAACCAGGAGAGGCTTTTAAACTTTCAGCTTTCTCATTTGCACTTAAAGGCTTTATCCCTGAGCGTATCTAGAAATACTTCAGCCTTGACAAAGGTGGACAGCTGGACTCAATCTGAACTAGCTCTTCTTCAGTGGTTCTACAGATAAAGTTTCATTTCACAAAGCTGTTGTCCTAAAATATGAACACAAGTGTGGATTTGATGAAACAAGCATTAAAGAAAGTAGGTTTTAGTTGTTTAGTGGGGGGTTTGGTTTTGTTTGTTTGGGTTTTTTTAGAAGGTGGATATTTTAAAAGGGACAAAACTAACTATGAAATGTAACACACGAGGAATTCATTTTAGATGAATAAAAGAAAACTTAAGAAATCATGAAATAGTTCAAATCTTACCAGCTTTCTTCCAAAAAGAAAGGAAACAACAAATAAACAGCAACATATGCAACTTTGAAAACAGACGTCTCTTCCAAAAGGATGTTTGAATCAGCAAATTACATAAGAAAAAGATTCTTAATACCCAAGAATATCTAGGGTATTAAATTTGATGGCAGTGTAGGGGGAATTCTTCAAGAAGTGAAAATAGAATCCTAGGGATTAAGAAATTCAAGATGAGATTGAAAAAATCCAGGAAAAAAGCCACATGGAGAAAGTGTGTCTCTGAAGGTAAAGGATGCAAAGATCAAAATAAACATGTTAGCATTACCAAATTATTAAAACTTTTGGTGCAATATCTTAGAAGTATCAGAAATGAAATAGGAAAAAACAGGAAATACAAGAATTATAAAAGCAAGAGGTTGCTAAACATCAATTTATTCAAACAGTCAAGAACTTTAGCATTTCATAGGAATTAAATTTCCAGACTAATATTAGTACAATTATTTATTTGTAAATCAAAAAAAATCAGAAAGTATCAGAAATAAAGTACTGTAAATAAAATTCCAGTAACATACCAAATGAAATATTCTGAAAACCTGAAATATACTGAAGATGATCATCAACTCAATATTCTAAAAATGCATCCTTTCAATGACCCAATTTCTTAATTTTTTTGAGAACCAGGGAAAGCAGGGGGAAAGGGAGATGAATAAAGTAAACCCATCAATATTCCAGTCAAGCACTTGATATAGCAGGAACAATTCCCTGTTGCATCCTATCCTTTTTATACTACTCTGATGATTCGCAAAACTGTAAAAGAGGCAGAAATGACACAGAGCATGCATCAGGCATGAAGATACAGAACTAATAACATGTGATTTATTGCCCTGGCCTGAAGGTTGAGAATACTGTTATGATTATTTTTTCCCCTCAATTTAGAGACAGGGCAATCCCTTAGCACTGCTGAAGGCGTGGGCAGCACAAGTGTGGTTTAACATGCTAATTTACATCTTTTTCTAATATCATACTAACAGTATCTGACTGCTATATATAATTTTCCTAGAATATAATGAAATCTTATCCTTAAAATAAACTTTCTTTGCTTTTGAAATTCATACTACTAGTTCAAAAATAAAAATTACCAGACAATTCGCAGTTAAAAATATAAAGTATATACTCTGATGTTTATAATACCCAGAAAAGAGTTCTAGTGAGGTTTTACTCTGAGAGATAGGGAAACATTGTGTAAGTATGAGGAAAATCCAAGTTAATAAAATCTGGTAGTGAGGTTATCGCTGAAAAAAGTAATTTGACCTAGAAAGACTGGAAATAAAAGCAGAAAATAAACTGATTTGGAGCATGACAAGCAGAGAGTGTTATCTGGACAGCAACCACACCAAAGAAGAAAGAAAGTGATAAGACAAGTCTTATCAAAACTGCAGTTTAAAATGTCACATGGAAGCAAAAAATCAGACTGGTGTTCATGCAAGAGTCAGAAAGAAATGAATGCCATGTAATCTTTTGGAAATGGCTCTAATGTAGCATATTTTAAATACTTCTCTTTATTTATGATTTCTCAGACACTTCAAAACAAAACAAACAAACCCAAATTAAAGGCATAACTTCTTTCTGAAAATTTCATTTACTTGAAGTCTTCAGCTGTGTTTTGGTAGTTAAACAACAAACACAGGTAAGAGAACAAAACTACGTACAGAGGAGAATTTTAAGCCAAGAGAAAAATGAAACAAATGTAATTACAAGGAAAAAATGAAACAAGATAAAAAGTCTATGAGATGTGTTATATTTCATTAGTCAGCTGGATAAACGAAAGCCTGTGTCAGCTGCATTGAAAACTCCATCACTAACTGAGACTAAACAGTAGAATCATTTGAACTTCTTGGTTGCTCTGCTGTGGAGATGGGCAGCAGAAAGGCAGCTTTGCTGAATGAGAACATTCAGAGTCTACGTTTTGATAGAAGAAGTTTTGAGAGATGTTAAGTGCCATGGCTGACAGGTATTTGCTAAGCTGAGGACTGGACTCAAGCAGAGATTTTGGAATAAATAACAAACAGAAAATGGAATATAAAGAAGTTTTAAAACTAATGCAGTGGGGGGAAAAAAAGCAAATTAATCAGCTTCTTTCTGGAGAGTGCTGCTTTCTTCTTAAACTTTGAATGAGAATTCAAGGAGCTTTGTTGTAGCTGAATCTTATGAACTGCATGAGCAATGCATAGACATCAATCATTTGCCAACCTCTCTGGAAAAGACCAAGCACCAAAAAAAATAAGTAAATAAAAGGTGCTTAATAACATTTGACAGTTTTGCTCAGGGTATTTGCAGTTATTGACCAGCCAACACAAGATCTAGGTAGCAACCTAGGCTTGTTCCTGCATTTTTTAAGTACTTGCTAAACATGGGTTTAACAAGCATTTACTTCTGAAGTTATCCACAGTACAACGAACTGAAGCTCTTCATTAACCATACTAAACCAAATCTGTATCACTAAAACATTGTCTTAAATAAGATCTTGAGTAGCAAATATCATGCTAGGGTTGCATACTAGAAATTGTACTCAATCACAACTTATTTTGGAAAAACTTAATTTAAAACATCTCTATCATATTTTCCACATGCACTTTACATGTGCTGACATGGTGTTTCTCTTAGAGGGATGCATGGAAAAAGCACTGACTTTGCAGGGTCATTATCTGCCTAAAAATGTAGACAATTAACTAGGGAGATTTTCAGAGTGCTTGATGCTTGAGCATCTTTAGGCAAGTAATGAGCTCTGAAAAGCTTGCCTAAGCGTTTTACTTACTACTTACTTATTTTATTCCACTGAGTCAACTAGGTTCATCCACATCTCAAATTAATTTTCTTCCCTGTCTTCCTTCCCATGATGTTTTTTCCCCTGGTTTTATACACAAATTTCTCCAGAAAAGACCAAAACAAGTGCCACAAAGGTAGAATAATTAATTTCATGATTGCTCACTCATGTCCCCAAATTTTTTCAAAACACAGTACACATTGCTGTTTCTAGAGTAAGAATAGAAAAAAGTGGAAATATTCTAAGATGTATGGCTGAAATTTATAGGCAATCCACATAGCTCACAGCTTGGACTCATGTGGAAATAACTCCTTTGGTGGAGAAAAAGCCTGTGCTGAATTCCTACAGTGCTGCAATTAGACCACTTCTGGAAATTAAGCTTATTTTAGGTATTTCCATATTACTCTACAGCTTATAGTGCAGACTCAGAGCAATGCATTACAGTTCATATAGACAGAAAACTAAATGTTTGTATAAAAACTAGTTAGCAGTTGCTAATAATTTTTAAATACTATAAATATCTCTGAAAACTTTCCATTCTATGGTATTGTGTTATCATGAGTCAGTAACAAGAACAGAAGCATGGTTTTTGACTCCCTCTCCTTCAGCAGCTTCTTTTTGTATGTACTCCTGTACGATGTGAAGTTGCTGGTAAGAATGCCAGTGGATGTAATATACATTTTTCAATAAATCCTGCATCAGAATGCACAGTCATTTTATCCTGATTTTGTTACTTCAAAAAAATAGCTTTTAGTGCAAAGAGAGGAAGGAAATATTCTTTTGTTAAATAGCTTAGAGGGTTTTTTCTGCATTTTGTCAACAGAGCAACATTAACAGAGTAGTAGCACAATATAACTGATATAATTTTCAAAGGATTCATTTTCTTTCTAAAAAAAAACCCGAACCAAACCAAAAACCAAACCCCTACAGTCTTTCCATGTACCACCCTCTTTCCAAACCTAACTGAAAAATAAGATTACTCAGAAAAATCTGATCATATAGACCTTTACAATGCACAACAACATCACTTGGCATTTGATAAAAACAAAGAGAAACAACAGAGTGCTGATGTCTTCCCCCTGCCAAATAAAAACCTCTGTTTCAGTGCTAAAGACTGTAGAGAGACTTTCAGTGTACTCCAATGTTTGAGGCAAAGGGTTCAGAAAGTGGGATGCAATCAGCAAAATAAGATAAATTGCAAATGTGCTAAATTCTGTATTACTAAAAAAAATTATGGAATACATAAAAAAAGAGTTCTTGCTTTTAAGACACAGAGAGGAATCCTTCTATCTTCTTTTCTACTGGTTCCTCATTCCACAAAGAAATCATATGCAGTTGCTCCGTTTCTTAAGTATTACTTTAAAAGCACACAATGGAAATTTGGACAAAGGTAAAAACTAAAAGAAAAACCAATTCTATATCTGGCAAAATCAAAAATACTCTGTTCCTGACAGTATAGGCAGAATGGTAAGGAAAGTCTAAGGCAGAACTAGTAATGAAATGGGCAGAGAGCATTTTATAGAACTTTGCCCTTACTCAGGTAAATCTTCCCATGAATGGCAGAATTGGTAATATGTATTGGGTATAACTGACCTTGTGATTAACAAGAAGCTACTGGCTCTTGAAATTCATAGTTTATATAAGGTGAATATTTCAGCTGCTTTTGGAAAGCTATTGAAAATTTTCAAGTAAAAAGACATTCTATAGACAACGCAAACAGAAGAAAATTATATTTCTAAACAGAATAAGAAAGAACTGTGCCTGTTAGTGAGAAACTACAAATGCAATCATCATTATTGTTCAACAGATGCTCACAAGTTCAAAATCAAACTGTGACTTTGAAGAAGGCTCAGGGACACGCAGCACCCTGTCTGCTCTGATGATGGGCTCTTTGCTTTCCAGTCACAGTGCCAGTGAATACTGAGCTGAGATAGAGAAGCAGATCAAATGTAATGAGAGACGATGTTTACTTTCTGGATTTGTAAATATTATTCCATTACCAATTTTTGACTGCCTGTTAAAATTTCAGGAACCATCTTAAACAACCTGGGAGTTTACAAATAAAACAAAATGCCAGTTATCCACACAACACAGCCTGCGGCTGCATCAGGAAATCCATCTGCCAGAAGTATTACTGCAAGCAATGCTGAATAATAATACAATGGCAGTGCAGATTATACAGGGCCCATGGGGAGGAATCATTTATGGAGTTTCAGGTATCTGTTACAGAACTCTTTGCCAGTCTTTTACAAATCCTATTCAAAATATATACTGTCCAACACTGTTTCACTGTACTGTGTCAGTCACTTTCTACCTGAAATACCACTTGTGCCTCTGGATAAGTAATTTTTGATGAAGAAAAACAAAACACAAACCACCAAGACTTACCCCTGCCTGTGTAAGGTCATCTTTTTATTGTGAAGTGCTCTCAGCTCAGAGGGATAAACAGTGAGCTCGTTTGAACCACTTTCACCAACTTACAATAGAATATTATTTAACATCACTACAAGTTAATTTTTCCTACTGTTCTCAGAAATGAGCTGGGAAAAACTCCTAGTGATGTGCAACATCAACATCTTTTATAATGCGCAGTTTACATTTATTTTGCAATACTCCACATAACCATGCAAAACATGCATTGGGATCAAATTAACATTGCTCTAGTTCACTGCTTGCCTCTTACACTCAGCTTGCAGATTTTCCTGAAGTCACTCAATATTATCACATGTATTAAGTAACCTAAAATATATTAGTGACATGCTGAAGACAAGTTTTACTTATAATGACAGAAACATGTGTTATTCATTTGGACTAGCAGATAGTAGATTCAGAGACCTGTATAAACTTCTAGAACAGGTATCTTACATCTTTTACCACGTCAATGATTTTGTTCTCACCTCCATAGCAATAAACACCCTTGGGGTTTTGCAGTAGTGACAGCAGGCACTAGGAGAGCAAGGCTTTGCAGATCTCTAAGGTCTAGTTGGAACAGTAGAACATTGTGCTGCTGTTACTTCTCTCATATTCAGGTAAAGTGAAAAGTGTGAAGAATACGCATCATCTGCTGAGGAGCTTGATCAAATGGCTTTGGTGCATTTCAATCACTGCATTTGGAAAAACGAGAAATGAAAATAGTATATTCACAACAACTGCCCTTCAAGCACTTTTCCTCTTGATTATAAATTTTAAGAATGTCACTTGAACGCTGAGGATCTGCTGCCATGATGGCTTTCAGACACACACTTTCTACCACACACTTCAGGAGCTAAGCACTCTGGTGTTGAGAGTGTTATCTCTGCTCCCGAGTTCATCAGCACAGTTCCAAGCTAGAAAGCCTTTACAAATACCACTAAAGAAAGGTCTAAATGAAGCTGTCACTGCCTTACTGTGTTGCAATCATGGACAGATACTTGAGAACCCTCATTGAAAGAAAGAAAGGAACATGGCAGTGTACCTGAGTTATTTTTTTTTTCTTTTAGATATATCTGTCCTATTATATTCTGGATTTTCTTCATAAAATAAGGAACATTAAATAGATGAGCTACATCTTCCCTGGTCATAGTCTGAATAAGAATTGTATACTTTAAAATCAGATGTCTAGTAGACTCCTTAATATAGTCTGATACTTCACTGTCGAAATTCTAGTGAAAAGAGGAGAAACAAATCACCATCAATCTTTTTTTTTGTCAGAAAATTGCAGGAGAAAGACTAAAATTGGTTGTGTTTTGAAGAGTATCATGTCAGAGTGCTCCCTGAATGCATAATTTGAGATATGAAGCTGTTTTCATTTAGCTTGAAATAAGGCAGAAACAGCTTTGTGAAGAGTAAAGAAAGGGTCTTATATTCTACATCCTCAGTTCTTCAGCAAGATCAATGGATTTTTATACTGAAGTGGTAATCCACTGACTGGCTACTGCCAGAAGTGGAATGAGTTATCGGTGCTGAAATGTTATTTTTCTACTGAAAAATATTCTATCTCCTGCTGAAGTATGAAAAGTCACTATTTGTGGTAGATGCAGGACTACCTGTAACTACTTCTAAAAATTCAAGTTCAGAGTGTGCATTTAACACAGTTCTTTTGATCTATTTGCCTTATGAAACAGAAACACTAACGCACATTACTAAAATTCAAAATAAGACATAAAAAGGGAGAAAGTAATTACAAGGAAAGAAAAGTGAGAGAAAGAATGGTTTTGTTAATGGAGACTCTGACTTAGATGTTCTTTGGGAATCTGCAGTTTATCTTATATGTGACCTTGAGGTCAAGTCTTCCACTCTGTTGTATGGATAACACCACGAAGATGTTATCCCTGACTCAGAAAGAACTGGTGTTGTGTATTCCTATTAATTAATAATATAAAGAGTTACACTGGAGGTTGAAGAAGATGAAAAAGTCTTAATGAAAAAAAAGAAAAAGCATTACTTCAGACAATAAAACTACACCATCAGTTTTAAGTTACTTCTGTCAAGTCACTAACACTTACTTGGACTCAGTACATCAGTTCAAATGCAAGATAAGTCCTAACTCATCTCTGGAAAGCTACAAAACAGCAAAACCACTCTTACATGCAAGATACTAAAGAGAGAAGGCTGTCAAAGAAGCAACATGGGACAGTTTCTGGCACAGGCTGGTGTCCCCGGAGCTGACACACACTGGTGGTACAACTTGCAAAGTCTAATGCCTCCTTAATGCATGGAAAGAACCCAGATATTCAAGGCAGCTCCCCTCACATGCCAGCATTCCCACAAGTTATGTAGTATATTGGAAGGAGATATCAATAACAGCTCTACCTACTCATGGCTCCCTATAATCAGGTTTGGTCTCCACATAGTGTAGGACTCAGTAGGTCAGCTCATCATTCATCTCTCTCTCCTGTGAAAAACACAGATGGAAAAACTGAACCACAGATTGGATCTACTACAACTTGCAGCTCAGGAAACAGCTTTTAGTGTGAACCTTGTCAGTGAAAGATAAAAAAGAGGGTCCTCTGGTCAGTCTCTGTGACTAGCAGGCAGGATGCAGGCACCAGTGCAAAGACATGTCCAGAAGTGGATGTGTCCACTTCACATTTGCCATTTTGCATCCAAGCACCAGGAGAATCACAGTGTCAGAAAACGTATGACACATTGAATAAAACCTTTGCAGTCACCAGTGTTCAAGAGAATACTTAGCAGACATTGCTTCCGAAACAGGGTTTGGAGTATTTTGGCAAAATTCATCTTCTGACTAGCCTTGCCCTGAACAGAGCTTATGCCTGCTCTGCGTAAAATAAGTGGATTGAAAAGAGTTTGAGGATCAGATGATGACTGCAGTGTGTCACTTGAGTTACAAAGGAGGAAATCTAAACAGAAAGCAGAAGCAGGACAAATGGATGGAAGTAGAGGGGCTTGTTAGCGATGCTGAACACAGTCATAAAGCCAAGCAGGGAAATATTTGAGTTATGGAACATGATAAATGGTTATCATGGGAGCATAGAAAAGAACAGACTCCAGAAATATGTATGAGGAATTCACAAATGTCCAGCTCCTCAGAACCTCTCATGATCTTGTATGACAGTTGATACTGCACAAAGATTTTCAGACATCTTTTCCAAATTTCTTAAGAAACTTTAGAATTTCTAAAGATGCAGGTTTTTTAAACATACATGAAAGTGACAGTGGAAACCTTAATGTTGAAGAGGAATAACATGCAAGGGCATAATCAGCATAATCTAAGTTGGGTTTTTTCCTTTTTTTTTTTTTCCCTTTTATTTGTTTTTTTGGTTGTGGGTTGTTTTATTTGTTTGGTGTTTTTTTGTTGTTTTGTTTGGTTTTGGGGGTTTTTTGGCGGGGGTGGGGGGAGTTCCTCCTGTTTAGTAGGTAATCTCTTCAATCTAATGAATTAAGCCATAGTCTTTGTGACAGGTTTTGTGACTCACGCTCCTGCTTAAGCTTTCTTTTCAGAAGATATTTAGTTATCACTCCTACTACGAAGGCAAGTGTTTCTGCTGTTTGAATCCTTGTACAGAGCTGTCATTTCTGTTGCTGTTTTGCAGTGGACAGACTGCAGATGAAGCTGAGATGAGTTCCCCAGTTAGAGGGGCAGGTCAGGGTGGTCCATCTCCCATCCCTGCTCACAGGAGCAGGAGCCTTCCATCCCCTGCAAGACCTGGCAGGGAGCTGCTGAAGCCTCCATTTGCGCACTGAATATATCAAGTTTACAACTTCCAGAAGACTCTGAAGCCTGTACAGAGACAGCTTTATAACACACAGAAGCCAAATGGGATAAGTAAACGAGGGGAAGAGAAGGAGGCCATTGGGAGACATTCACAGCAAGCACTGCATAACATGAAATTTGATTTTATGGAGTAACATTAAGATGAAGTGGTGTAATTTGGTGTTTGTGTTTACTCCCCTACCAGCACTCTTGGAATATTTGCCATGCATAGCAACTCATTGACTCAAACTCAAAATTAGGTGGTTTACACAAAGAAACTTAAAATTGCTTTTAGCTAAGTGATAATATCTATCACACAGCTACACATCAATCTCACACACAATTGTACCATGCACTTGGTATGACTTCTGCTAAGGAGTTTAGTAACAACTAAGCTTTCTCATCGATGAATATTCCAGCAATGCCTGTGTTAGGTGGACATGAGAGTAATGATGGCTTATCATCCACTGGAAATATTTTTACACAATACTACTTGAATCAATGGAATAAACAAACTTTTAAACACCAAAACTAATTTGCATGCAAGTTTGTCATCATGACTGTTCATAAATACAAATAAAATTATATTGGCACATTGATGGGGTAAGGACATCAGCAAAAAAGTGAGTGTTTATGTACACCTAAATAGACAAACACACATACAGAGGTATAATTTGTGTATATATGTTTGCATCTGTGTGCATCTACAACAGATTATTATCTCTAATTTGACTGATTTTCTATGTAAAAATAGAAGGGATGGATTTTACCATTTTGTTTCCTATTCTAAACAATTGTAATTTAGATTCCATTTAAAGGTTTTATGAAATCAATTCTAATTCTAGAAGACTGTTCCTTCCTGAAAGCTGACAACATCAGCAAGTACCATTAGCAGATGAAAAGCTATATTTACTCATGCAGCAATTAAATGTTTAAAAGGAAAAGGTAAATATTTTATCTTTTCACTAGGTGTTACCGATAGGCTTAAAACAAAACAAACAGTTTCTTGGCAAGTCTCCAGATTGGGCGGGGATGACCCACCACCAAAATGACCATGTTTTGAACATTATTTTGAACAGTATCAAAGAGGTTACTTTGCCCAGGCTTAGTTATAGCATGGAGTTTCAAAGATTTTGTTCCTTTTTCATCCCCCTCTGGAATGTAAGGGAAAAGCATTTTGTATTCCACTTCTCAGCTGGCAGGTAGACACTTGGAGAGACTCACTGTTTGGCACTGAATATTCAGTCTCCAGGGTATGCCACCAGTGTGACATTTTGCCTCAAGTAGCAGTAATTGCTGAATAAGAAGTTCTAGCAAAATATGATTAACAGTCAGCATTCTGATATTAAGGATGAAGTTAATTATACATTTTTAAATATTCCTTAAATAAAGTTAGATAGATTTGACCAAAAATTAAAAATTCTACTTTGAGTTTTTGGTTTTTATTTAGACTCTGATCACATCACCTTTTATTTGGAAAGTGAAAGATTAATTTTGAAGAACCTGAATGAAACTGTTATGTGAAAACCACTAATGTTAATGCTAATGTCAAATACAAGAACGCAAATTTAAGTGTGTCAGATTAAAGATAGTTTTCTATGCATTTAATATGAAATCTCCAAGTGAAAAAATTTCTGATCTTAAAATTTGCCTTCATTTTACAGAAAAGGACATAAATAGGAAACAGACTTTATCAGCTTTGACCACCAGAGTTTGACAAACCTAAAGGGAAATGCAGCAGTAAGTTTTAACATATTTGTGGAAAAAAGTATAGAAAAATTAAGTTGGTAATTTAGACTTTCTTATAGGTTATATACAAGTAGATTTTTAGTTGAAAAGTTTTAAATTATTTTGCTAGCTTAACCTCTCTTTCAGGTTTTACAACATTGTTCCAAGTAGTGAACATAACCTCACACATGTGATAAAGCTCCAGGGTGGATACTGCGATTATCACCTAATCTCTTCCAACCCAGTCATGTTTGCCAAAATAAAACTAGTCATGCTCCTACTTAGCAGGAAGAAATGTTCAGAGCCTTCTTGAGAATTCAAACCTCCCCATCAGAAGTGGAGGGCTCCAACAGACCTCACCACACACTTTCATAGACTTGCAGATTTTACCACCTTGCCCTCAGTTCCTAACTGCGGAGCAGGATGTTTATTCAACACAGCACTGCACCAAAAATAAATGAGGCTCTACTTGGCCTCTCCATTTAGAGCATGACTGGACCCAGTCCTGGTAACAAAGAATCTATTAAGAAGAGACTAAGTAGCTGGATATATTAACAATTACCATATGGTTCATTTCTTGGTGTCCCCCCAAATGACATTTCTTTACTGTTGCACCTTTCCATCTGGAAGGTTACTGGGCAAGGCACAGTGGATTGCTGTTACAGTCAATACCTTCCACACTGGGTAAACAGGCTCTGTATTCCTAGTATCATAAAAAAAATTGAAAAAACTATTACCCTTCATACAAGGATGAAAGTCTAAGCGGCAAACATCTGAACTACAGCTCAGCTTCTTTACAGCTTGTAAACAAGGGTAGCCAATGCTGCAAGCAACTTTGATCACCATTTAAAAATACTTGTAAACAGACACAATAATGTGCCCAGATGAAAATATATAACCCAGGACCAACAAGCACATAACAGATAACGATTTAATAAAGAGTATCCAAACACCCACACCACCACTGCCAACTCATCCCCTCAGATAATAGAGAAAGTGGGAGATTAGCTAAAATGAAAAGAATTGGCCCAGCTGTTCCAGCCGTTCAACTCTTAATGCCCATAAAAATATGTGAATTGTGTCAATGTATTATTGGTTTAGGAAGTAACTTGCAATTATTTCTTTAAATAAAATTGTGCATCAAGCCTTTCAAAAACGGTTATTTTCTAAACAGGCATATTGTTTTCTTAGTTAAATTAATGGGATTCCTATAACGGGCATCAAAACAGGAAGATCTAGACCAATATGTTTAAAACTATTGTTACAGAAGAATTCATACAAAATGCTAGGTTTTGTATAATGTCTTACACCTATCTGGAAGGTTACTGGGAAAATATCAGGAAAAATCTAACACAGTCTAAAACACAGCTACTGAAAAGCAATTGTAAAAGTGGGGTGAACTTCAGCAAATGTTTTCTTGATTCTGCTATGCCACATCTTCAAATGTTTAAATTATGTAGCTTATACAAATATACAATTTGTACTTTCATTTACTAAGCCTTGGAAACAGATATTAAGTAGATATTAATTTTAACATAAGTAGGTATTAACTTTATATTAAGCCAATACAGTCAGAAATGCCACTGGCACAGCAGAGATAATTTTCCTCTTCAGCATTGCCAGGACTTCTTTTATTTGTACAGGGAGGAAAAGAGATATTCATGTTAATGAATATCTGCCTGAGATTTGCTTCTTAGTTTTGTGGTTCTCACCAAAGCAAACAAGCAAAATCCAAAGCTACATCACCCATACCTTTATGTACTGCATGCAATTATTAATGTGTGCATGTATATGTTTTATTGGTCCTCCAAAAAAGGCAATGAACACCCTACATTCCTTGTCAGATAATTAAGACATAACTTGCATATCTGCAAGTCCAACAATCATCCAGTTAATTTACCATCTTCCACCTGTTAATTGAGTTTAATCAATTTGTTAACATCTATTTACCCACCTTCACTCTCAGGATGCAAATGTGTCATTCTAGTTTAAATGAAACAGTAACCAGCTTTTTGAAACCACTGCTTTCTAAAATGAATGTACAAAAAAGTTCCCTGCCAGTTGGAATGCTCCATCCTAGACCAGTACTCATTTAGTAAGTTTGTAAGTTTACTGGTATAAGCACACTTTGTCTTTCTGTGATCTTTGACTTTTATGCTGCTGCTATGTATGTTCACAGTATGTGAACGTAAAATCTTGATAACATATAGGGCCCAGATATATGATATAATTGAAAACAGTATCATTAGTGGTCACACTTCTCGTTTACAGATAAACTGATGTTGAAGAGATATTAATATACTGATCATCTGTGGAATATTTAATCCACTCATCTTGTTATTCTAAAGGGAGCTTTACCCATGATTTATGATTTCTTTTTTAAAAAAAGCCTAATAAATATGCAAAATAAAGCAAAGAAATAAAAGTCTTTCTAGCAGGAGAAGTAAAATTAGAAACAGATTTACCATTCAGAGATTGAAAGAGACTTTTAAAAATACTTTTTAAAATTTCAAAACTTTCATGGCTGTGCAAAGAACAGTTTTGATTCAAAATAGATAGCTCTCAATAGATGCTACTTAATTCAATTGAATCCAGAAAATAGTTTGAAACCTTTTAGGAAAAAACATCAAACATATACTCCTTTCGGCATTTAGTAAGAGTAAAAAAATCAACCCAAACAAACAAAAAAAAAACAAACCCAGAATTTCAAGATGTAAGGAACTCTGCACTATTGTAGATCTAAGCTATTTTAAGCTTTGATCTCCAGAAGAAAGTAAATTATCTTGCTGATTAACAAGGCACCAAAAATTCCCATCCTAGCAGGTCAAGAGTGAAATCAGATCAATAAACTATCTGAAATAAGTATTAGCTCTTAGCCGATATAATAGTTTATTTTAATAATGATATAAGAAAAAGCAAAATATGCTGGCTTAATAATATGCCTTTAACAGGGGTCAGACCAAAGTCCTTGAGTACACTGGGTACCTCACTGCATGAAGTTGCTTCTATGTATTCTTTATGAAAATCTGTCAAGGAAAAAATTGAAGCAGAAAAAAACCCTCAGCAACAAACCCAGGGTACTCAACCATCATAAAGCACAACTGTCTACCCTGCCCTTCCAAACTGCTTTGGAAAATCTGCTATAATGAGAGTACAGAAAAGAATGTGGAAACACCTCTAAGACACTTAAGAAAAGTAACAAAAATCATGATTTTGTTTCCAAGTACATGAGAACATCACTCACCCTGTACATACATGAGTACATGCTTGTAAATTGTTCCTCATCTATTTGTACACATCAGGAAAGAAAGGGGAAACCCTAATATTATGATTCAGGTAACCATGTTATGGCTGCCAAACTTCGAATAACAAACATTTCAAGCAATAGAGTGATTGCTTGCTGAGCAAATCAGCACTTGAAATACACTGTACAGTGCTGCAGAACACAAACTGAGTATGAAATCAGAGAAAGCAAAGAGTGGCCTAGGGTAGAGAAGCACTACATTCTAGAAAAGGTTTAGATCAGTGATGGAAAAACAGTAAATGATCACAGGTGTAACCACATGATCCACAAGAAACAATTGCCCAAAATGCCTGGGGAGTTAGGCAAAGACAAGAGTAGATGCAGGAATAAGTTTTATCCTACACAAAATATTGCCACAAAGAAAATGGGAAACAAATGTTCTGCAAAGCAGCGATGTTTGCTGTAAATTAGAAGAAACAGTTGTATATGGCAGCAAGCAAAGCTTACGTTAGGTCTAAGGTGAAACTTTTTGCTTTAGAGTTGTAGCTAAATCCAGAAAGAGGAACCTAGGAGCTTTGGTAAGACTAACTTGAACAAATGATTTAGGCTTAGCTGATCCCATCCTGAGTAAGCAGGTGAGCTAGCCAGTTTTGACATCTTCTGAATCAACTTTATGATTTGCATACTAAAACTGCAAGAGTATTTGAAACATTTCAAAGTTATTATTCAAGTCAATCTATTTTCAGGAGTCTATAAACAAAATTCTATTTAAGTCCAATAAACAGAAAGTTACAAGTATACAGCTGGGCTCCCTTTGAGGTGAGCGTTATTCCTGTATGCAAGGGTTGTCTGCACATCAGTATCAGACTGCTCCAAACACGCCTGGCTTTTGGCAGTTGCATGTCAGTCAGAGGAGTATACAAGCTGTTATACCAACAATCCCTCAAAATCAGTTGTACAAACACTGTGGGACTGACAGTAACATGACATTGAATCAAGGGAGAATTTTAACTGTGACCAGATCACATATTTAGTTCTGCATCAGCAATACTGCTATGTGCAATTAAAATATTACATGTTGGTTGAGAAAGCAACATGGCTTCCTGTTGCTATGTCACCTCAGCCAGCAAATTGTCCTTTCAAGGCAAGCAAACCACATAATTATACTATTACTCAGAGACATACTAAAAACTATTGCTGCATGAACGCCTGTGAACCCAGACACTGCGGTTTCCAAGGACGATCAGTTAGTGGTCACTCGGGGAGAACTCCTGAAGTATTTAATTACATGACTATTTCTTGTATTTGTGGGTCAGCCTGGGAGACATTTGTTTCCTGTTCCCAAAAACCAGGCTACAGATGGCAGGGGTAAGGAGTATTGTTATAAATTCAGTGTGATACGTAAACATCTAAAACAAATGAAACCAAAAGTTTCTTGTATAAAATAATTTTACAGATAATATCAAAATGCAGATACCAGGGAAATGGAGTTCTAGCCTCAGACTACTTGGACTCTTACTTTAAGTGACCAATTAGATTGCTTATTTACATCAACGAATAAAATCAGAGTAAGGTAACACCAGAATAACCAGATAAGCAGAAATGTAAGGTAATCAATTCCCAGACAGAGACACATCAGTTCTAACTGATAAAAACTTTCCTAAGCAGATTCTCTTAATGTGATATTTTATACAAGCTTTAAATTCATATACCTGTCAATAATTAACACCTACTGCTAAGAGCCATTGGGAATGACAGCTGTCCTCAAAACTGTCTGTAAATATCATGGTTTTACTACTACAGAGCTACAAGTGGTAACCACACTTGTGGTTGACTTATGTAACATATTAAATAATGACTGTGTTTAAACCTTACTATAATAGCACTGTTACAACAAATCATGTGAATGAAGCTGGCATGGAATTGACCTTTGATACATTGGTTCAGTGAGCTATTTAAATGCAGACTACCCATAGCCAGATTACATCATTAATTATAACCTGCTCACTGATATCAGCAGGCCTAACCTTAAATCCATGTGTTTACCATTAAATTACTTTCCCTTAGGCATATATAAACTTTGGCACATTTAATATTCTGATAACTGATGATAAATTCGTGGAACAAGAATTGCAAATTGATCTGAATATTGCCCAGTGCAACGAAGGTCTCATCCTGCATGAATATTTACCTTTTATTCCACAGTTTTCTAGTAAAGCTGATTAACAGTATAAATTAATAATGAAACCACTGAAATTAAAAGAAATCACTACTTTCTTTCATCAATAAACAAAATAGTATTCACCAGGACAATAGAATACCACTCATTAGCCGGAAAAGAACAACAGCATTCTAGGAGAAATTAATGGCTTTCTAAAATATGAAGCAAATATTTTGAATTCGAGTTGCTGACACTCTAATCATTTCACAGATCTTCAAAGATTGCTTTTACTAATTTTCTTAAAATAAGAACTGATAAGCAGGGAGACTGGAAGTGAAGAGTAGCTAGTTTATCCTAGACACTGAAGAATAAGCAGAAAAATAATTAAATAAAAATATTCTNTTATAGTATTCCTGGACAAAGTACAGCAGTTATTTTTCCTAAAGCAAGCCAAGCAAGCTTTGTTGAGAAGGCAATACTGTTCACAACAGTGGAATTCAGCACTGTAATCAGTGCTACTTTAGAAGATGCTGCAGCATCCAACAGCAGTACTTCATAAAGAAGGCACTGCTATAAAATCATGTGGTTTTGCTCACTGTCCAGTTTCTACATCTGAAAGACAATTTTTTTTCCATTTTCCCCCTTCCTCGTCCTCTGTAAGTCTAGTATGCTCCAGGTACATTCTGCACCGTATCAGCTATACTGTCAGGCACTTCGTTACCAAATTCAGGTGCTGGCCTTTTCTCCAGAAGGAATTCAGGATGGAACAGAACAGGTTATCCCTCTGCCAGCAAAGTCCAGCTCCCTAACTTGTAGGGTCATCAGTGAATCTTGCCAGTGTCTGCTCTATGGAGATGTGATGATCTGACATTCCTCTTTCCTGTCCTTCTCATTCAGCTCCTCAATGCTTCAGTTATTCTCTTCTGGTAGAGAAGAAAGCAAATGTGCTTCACAGCCCACAACCAAGCCAATATGATGACACCTATTTGGTGAAAGCTACAGTAATGTATAGCTGAGTTCATTCCAAGATCTGTTTCAAAAGCAGGAAAAAGCAATGAGTACATGTATTCATGAAGCACCTTTGGAGTAATTGGCAGTATTTATCTTCAGTGCTCCAGGATCAGAACTTCACCCGTATTCCCTGGGGATTCTTGGGTTTGCTGCGCACCTACTGTAGCTTTTGGACCATGAGATAGGGTATTTTTTCACTTAATTTCTGTCCTCAATTAAGCTAATAGCAAGTTTTGCTTAGAACTGCTGGCACAAGGTGTAATTATAATGACAAAACAATTTTAGAAAGTTGCAGCAGCTGTATTGTATGTGGTTAGCAAATTAGTTACCTCACAAATCAGAGGGCCCATCAAGTACAAGCATTTCTGGATTGCCTGCAATAATTACCACCTTTGTTCCTGCAGTAATTTTTTCCAAATATAAAAATTTGTCACTGGTATTGCAATTATTAACATCAGGGGGTTACTTGTGCATATTTCCTGCTGATTTATCATAGGAAATGAGTAGTGAAAATGTGAAAAAAAAAAATAACTACTGATGATGGGAATATAGACCCATAGCACCTTTCACTATGTGATTTAAGTAAAACCAGAAAGATTCTTTGGGACATTCCTTATTCAGTCTTGTGAATGCTGTATGTTTAGCTGGTCAATAATACTTGCACAGAAGTACAATAATCCCAAGGAACCGACTGTGTAGCACAAAGTCTCACACGAAACAAAGCAAAATCATTAACAGCTTTCCAGTCTAATTTTCATTTTGTCCTTCCACTATAAGAAAATTTGTGAACTGTGCTGTTCAGTTTTCCCCCACCAATTCTAGATACAGTTACAGTGCCAAGTAGGTTCATTGATGAAAGGCATTGCCCTTATTCAAAACCTAAAACACATACATTTGTATAAACAACATGAAATCCTTGTCAATGTTTAACCTGTTCAGCATTTGTCAGTAGAAGGTTCAGAGAAAGATCAATTTATATATTCATCCTGTATTATTATATAAACAGATTCTGTATTTGCCTCAGGATGCTGCCACTATATGGGGCTAAAGAGTTATGCTAAGGAAGTCCCTTTCCAATGACATATTCAGGATTCAGTCAATGGGGAGAATACTAAAACCTGAGGCAAATTTAAGGCCCCTTTTTGTCAAAGCAGGGAAAAAAAAACCCTGTTAGAATAATTTCATTATAAAAATCTTCCTTTATATAAAAATCACATTCTTGGACCAAAAATTTTCCATTTGCAGTCAAAACACACAAATCTCAATTTATGTTAGGCTATTCGTTTAAGTCCTCCCAAAATGTCCATAAAAAAAATCTCTTTCAAGAAATTTGTTTGGGCTTTTCTCTTTTTGCTTAGTTGGTTTAGATTTAAAAACAAAACAAACATACAAAAGCCCCAACTAAAATATTAATAATAATAAAAAAAGGGCTGGATTCTGTTTCAGTTTGAAAGATGGAAAACTCCTTTTCAGAGAAATATTTCCCTTTCTCAGCCAGTTCTAACAATCATACAATTACTTCCTTTCTAAAGAAATACAAGAATCGAAGTGTCTCAAGAATCATCTCAAGGACAAAAAGCATTTGACTCTAACTTATCCACCTACCCTAATCTAACCAAAAGAACAAAAGTGGTTTCCAAATGCAATTCCAAATGACCAGAGAGGTTCTAATAGCTCAGTTCAGACATGCAGAAAGAGCATTATATTACTTTCAAAGTTCATTAATTTCAAAACAAATCTCAGCAAGTTCAATACTCTAACTAGCTTTTCTTTATTCATATATCATCATCTGCAAAGCACTAAAAGCTCTTTTTAACTTTCAGTTCATAATTTGGAACACAATTCTTAAACAAAAATGTCCCCTTCATTTGAAAAATTTATTGTAGCTTTGAAAACAGTAGATTGGACTAGAACTTGCATGTAGGTTGCCTTTTACCACAGAAATTCATTAACCTCTTTAGAACTACTTGCTTGAAATGGCTGATATTGAGATAAACAAGCATAACAGAGCATTTCATTAGCAAAGTTTAATTTCAAAATTGATCTTGACTGCACATTTGTAAAGTGTGTACGTATTTCACAATAACAAATATATCCCTGCCACAGAATTATTGTTTCACAACAGTAAGAATTTATGTGTAATATCTGAGATTTAATTCTTCCTTAGATGCAAGTTGTGACTTCAATAATCTGCTTCAAACCATGCATCTCTTAACCTGCTAGAAGTTACCTAAAATACCTAACTGGGTCCCATGTCAGAAAAGAGATTACTGTTTATTGTTAATGTATTTTCTCTTAGAGGTTTTCAAGTTGACTGAACCTCTGCTTATTGACTCATCTCTCTAACACAAGAGAAAAATAGAGGTTTTAATCAGATAATTTATTGTCTTTGGGTTTACTGTGGATGCTAAAGCTATCTATTATAAAATCATTTTAAATAAATTGCCTATTTATTCCGTGGTAAGGTTATTTTGTTGCTCTTTGGCATTACATGTATAAAAAAACCCCAACCAACCACATAGATTCCCCAGAAAAGTCCTTCTTGGTAGGAGAAAAATAGCATTTTTTTTAGAAAAAATACTTACTTTTCTGATTAAATAAAATTTAGGAACCTCACAAAGTCTCTTTCAACAGCACCTCTATATCTCTTTCTATTCAGTAACTTTTCAGCAAGTGAATATATGTATATATACATAACATACTGGAAAGCTGATAAGAAGGATGCTGACTGTACTGCAGTGTTTTTTGGCGAATATTGCCATAGCTTTGGAAAGTTCTAGAAATAAATTTAAGCTGGATTGTCATAGGACTGTTCTAATTTAGTCTCAAATTTAGTACAGGACTGTCACGAGTGTCATTTATGCAAGTGTCACCCCCTTTTCCAACCAGAACTGTAAGTGAGGTCTGTAAAGTTTAGTTGCACTGTGTGTGCGATTACACACACATTAATGTCTGTTCTGTAGTACATCTCCCATAATAACACCCGGGGTTTAAGACTAACAATATGAGCTCTCTGTTTAGTGCCATCATAATTACTCTCAATTCTCCTAATCAAGCTCAAACACTTGTCTATGTGCTAGGGGGAATGGCAAGTGCCAGAGAACTGGCTAAGCAGCAGAATAAAGGATTTCTTCCTTTAACATGTCTATTTCTAGGTGTTCTGTGCCTCAAAAGATGATATGATTAGCAAATGCAAGAGAAAATTCTCTAACACTGTCAAGCAGGAAAAAACCCTTAATTATAACAACAAAAGCAGCCAGAATATATCTTATAGAAAAAGCAAGATATATTTGCTTATTTCTCCCCAAGGGGACCCAAAGACCTATCAGTATCTGAAGGAACATGATTTCAGGTAAAACAAGTTGCATCCAATTGGGTGTCAGGGTCACTATGCTTCCCTCCTCATTGTTGCTTCTTTCTCCAAAATTCCCTTTTTCTTGGGGGAATGGACAGAGAAACTCAATCCACAAAACAATCCATGTGGAAAGAAGAATTGAGTATGATCCTGACATGGAAAACAGCTTTTGTGAATATTGTATGTAGGACTGTAAATCAAATCTTAAAATGATATGATCAATAATGACATCATACATTAAATGTAATACAGTAATTGGCACAACTCCCTCAGCAGTTTGAATTTGCAACCTTTTCAAGACATTGGCAATTTGGCCAGAAGCCTCCCCCAACACCCTGCAGCAGCCACCGACTGATACTCTGCGGCTGTTTCCAGCCACTCCTTCCCTGACTTCTGCACTAGAGTCCATGTGTCTGAGCATCTTTTTCACGGCTCTGGTGCTAAGACACACTCTAATTAATGCAGCTCTGCATCAAACTATCAAACTGCTACCTTTCCAACACTCCAGTTTTCAGGCATCTGATGGCACAGGTTTTTTTCCTATAATGCAAATCCGAGATGTGTGCTGTACTGGGCACACCTGCAGTATCTGACCTGGTTTCATTGTGCGTGTTCACAGGAACATCATCCATTCACTACTTTACCTCAATATCAGATCTGGTCTATGTTTTACAAAGAACAGACTATAAAGTGCTTACTGATTTAGAACATCACACTATTGCAGATTTGCCCATTTCTTCATAACTGCTTTCTTTCACTTTGACCATACTGCAGCTATTTTCACTTTGAAATTTTAACCTGCCTAGTCCTTTCCCACCTTCAGAGGAGACAGAAGATAATTTTCTCTCCTTCATAAAGCAGAAATCAATAACACTGTACCATTCCAGATGGATGCATGGTGACAATCTTCAGAACGTGTTAGACAGCAGTGATTTAACAGTCTCCCTTGGTAGGTTATTGCAGTACTTTCCTTTTGCTCCTTGGAGCTTTTCTCAGTGCATAATAAACTACTTTTTTTTCCTTTTTCTTTGTAATTTAAGCACCCTGCTCATTATTTGTACACAGAGACAAAAGTTTAATCTCTTCTTACCTTTCACTTATCTGAAAACTGTAGTTGCGTGGTCTAAATTGTCTTATTTCTGGACAAATTCAAGAAAAGATTCTACAACCTTTCCTAATGATGTTTTCCAGAAGTGATAGTTCAAAACACCAGTCTCTTCTGGTCCCATCTGTTTCCTGTATTACCTACCCCTGTGCAACACAGGCAAAACCTAAAGCCCTATAAACACAGAGCTGATGAAACAATTCAGATGTCTTTTAAACAGTATTGCACCTTCTATACAGCCCCTGCCTTTCTCAACAGCACATCACAGATACTGTTAGATACTCTTAACTCACTATCTACTGTAAATCTCAGTCCCTCTGCACAAGTCCCATCAACGAGCCAGTCACTCCATTCTCTATAAGTGTGCAGCCAGTTATTCTTGTTTCTACTCAGGGAAGTGAAACAAAAGAAGTTAAGCACAACCATTCCTGAAAACACTTCTCTGTCAAATTTCAACTGCACATATACAGATTGTTTATCAAAGTCATTCTGAAAATTCACTCGACAGAAATAAAGGTTTGCTGTCTTAACCTACTGAATAGCTTTTGCCTGATCATAGCATAAATTCCATCTGAGTGAACAGAAATTTTCACCCCTAAATATTTCCTGAACTGATCACACGGAAAGGAGGCACATCAGTAAAGGTCATTTTACACTCGCAACATGGTAATCACATCTGATCCCTCAAATTACTAATGAAAGAAACTTTTAAGGTACTGGTCTTTATGAAAAATGAATTTCATGAGTCAGTGAAGACTAGAATTTCCGTGGCTGTATGGCACATTATGAAATTCTAAGCTGAAGTTAACCATTATTAAGCAATGGACAACAGTACAGCACCTTCTCAATCCTATATTCCCACTATTTATTCTCCTTTTCTACAGTACCAGCTCTTCAGGGTACTGATACATCCATCTGCATGGTTATGGCTTGAATTGACAGAAACTCAGAAAGGTTTCTACTATTATTAAACTCCCCAAGCAAGAACAGGATCTTTTCTACAAAGAAAATGTGAAAGATCATTACATCTGTGCTATTTTTAATGGCAGTGTTCTAGTCAGCATGGGATCCAGCAGAAAGTTGGAGACTGACTGGATCTCTGAACTAGACCTTTAAGTACATCAGTCAGCATATTATTACACTTAATAAGAGCTTCAGGTTCCTGCATACAGTGCCCACCATGGCTGGGTCTGCCTGTCAGCTAGTAGAGCAGTTATTGGGGCCACTGCTCTTTGCAGAACATCCTTTGCCCTTTTCTCCCAGATTGTCTATATATGTTTATTTCAATAAGTCATTAAGGATGAAAGTAAACAGCATTTTCTGTTTTATGTAGCGAAAACAGAGCAATTATGAGACTGCCATAAATCAAAGGGTTTAGTAGCAAAGCTGCAGCTAGGGAAAAATGCATATGCACACACAAATATTCAATTCCAAACACATAAAGGTGTCTTTTTCACAAGTGAGGAAAATGCTGAGTTGTATCGAACTGATCAACAGAAGTTTATATTCAATTGATCTGAACAGGAGTTTTGTACAAATTTGAGATACTGAAAATACTGAATTAAAATATTGGGGTTAGATTAGAAAAGTATTTAAGTATAATTAAGCAAAATGCAACAATTTTTTTTTCAGATTTAGCACATGGTGTGCAAGGACAAAAGGAGAAATGTTCAAAAGAAATTCTTTTTCTAGATAAGGAAAACAACAATGATCTTTTATTGGCTGGGCTTCATGATCTCAGAGGTCTTTTCCAACCTAATTGATTCTGTGATTTCTTCCTGATTTATAGTCACATATTCAGGTCAGATCTTGACAAACAAGTAACCCAAACCTATCAAACCTGGTCAAATCTACTGGAGCAAAAAGAACACTGTGTGGTGCAAATGTATTGCATGGACCAGCACAGGGATCCTTTTTTGTTTTATTTTTCAGTCAACTGCAGAAACTATGTTTACTGAAAATGCTGCCCAAGCCTGTCAGATGTCACACAGAGGAGAAAAGAACACATGGAGAGTCACTAATGCCTGTAGCCTTTTGTTTAGTCAAACAATTGAATTACTCTGAGACAGGTATCAGTGAGACAGGGTTTGGGAATTCATCCCTTCATATTGTACTAGAAACTGTGCTGAAAATTAGGTTAAAGCTACAAACCCCCTCCTCACAGGGTTGCAGCTTTGCACTGATTGTAGTTATTAACTCCTCAGGCTATGCAGTGTTTGACAGAGCGATGCTTACCACTGCCTCACTGCCCAAGATATTCAACATGTGCTTCATAAGGCAACCTCTGTTCTGCCCCATGGGTAAGCCATAAATGTATTTATATTGAAGTTTCAAGATTTATAGCCTAGCTTGAAAATGCAATTAATTTACTACTTAAAGCACAAGTATGTCTCAATATTTCAATCCTTCTTCTAAACGCAGCCTCCTGTTTTGAGAGGACAGAAAAAACTATTACATGGATTGATTCCAATTTACCTCTTCCATCAACCAAAAGGGATTATAAAATATTTTTAAACACATTGGTTATTAAATATTTCCATGATCATTGATTTTTATTTTTGCAACATCAACTAGCCCTGAAATCACTTACTTTTGTGCCAAAGCCTATACATTTATAAATACTTGGTTATATAGTTCTGTACAAACCCTCTGCTTTTTAGTATTCACTTTCTTCTGGATGTATCTGAGGTTATGGACTGTTTGAAAGGCCACTAGGAAAAAGAGAGTAATGACAAACAGAGAAAACACTTCCATATACCAAACACATTCAAAGTTGAATCGGTGTTCCCCCAATAGTGGGATACATCAGGTTGCCCCTGTTTGGTTACCCTGGATGTGACAACTTAACACTCAATATTGTATTTCTAAATAATAGGTTTTAAGAAGTATCCTCTTTGTACATGTATCATTATTGACTCATGACTATCCACTGAATTGCTTCACACCTCACTATTTTTTATTGCTCTGCAGCCAATGGTAAGTTCAGGCACTGGAGAATATGCTGAGGTATACACCTGTCACCGAGCAGCTGCTGTTTAAAAAATGCCATAAAACGTCAAAAGATGTGTAATGTTTAGAATTAGCATTGTTTCATGTTTTTCTTATTCTGACATTTCAACTTGAAAATAGTCTCCAAAAGCATTTCCAAAAGACTAAAGTGCTGTAAAAACATCCAATAAGCTGAGGGTCAGTTGTGTTCATCACCTCTCATCCAACATTTTATATCTGTCTACTCGTCTTACCCTGTGCACTGAATGGTGACAGTTTTGGAAGAATTCAGATAGCAGATACAGACCAAGGAAGTTGAAGAGGTGTGGGAGGAAGAGAATCTCAAGGATATTTCAGAAAACAGGCAGCTTTCACGTCTCCATTTTGCTACAAGCACACACAACACACAAGATGAACACATCTGGCCAAAAAGTTCTAGTTGAAGACAGATACAAGGTCATAACCACAAAGACTGGACACTCACACATCTGAAGAATATTTTAAAGTTGTCATAGAAAATATTTTGATCTGGATTTTACAAACAGTCTTCCAATGCTAAATTCTGAAATAATGCTGGATTCACTACAGGTTTGGAGGTTAAGATAGGGTTAGACATATTCTTCAAAATGGGCACACCAAATAAAACCATTAGAATACCTGATCTTTGAAAAATAATGAAAAAAAAAAAGGAAAAAAAATCAGTCTAAACTGTTGATTTCACCAATACTTAGTTGATCTTTAAACTCATGATTGCTAACATTGCTAGTGTTGCTTCAGTCAAGTTTTCCTGAGACATTCAAGTTCTCCATTCAAAACAGCAGTTTGTGGGAACAAGACCTTTTCTTGGATCAGGAACCCAGAAGATAAACAGCTGTTTAATACATACATACAGTGGTGCTGCATAACACTTGAAAACTCTCTCAGCCAGAGCCAGGGCTCCCTTAAGATCCCCAAAAGCTTGGGCCAGAAGGAATTTTGGTGCCTAGCTCTTGAGGAGATAACTCTTAGGTCTGCAGTTTTCACAGCTCCCAGTCAGCTTGCCAGACGGGCTGTTAAGAAACCGGCCAACCCGTGTGTTCCTTTTCTCCTTGCCAAGTTGGAGAGGGAAGTGAGCAGACAGCAAACCAAAGTCACCATCACAATTTACATATTTCCATAAAAACTGTACATTTTCAATAATTATCACAAACCTTTTTACAACTGAAAGTAATTGGTAGAAAACATTCAGCCTGGTCAAATTGAATAACAAAGCTCAGCATTATCTTTTTGAAGTGTGAAGGTCAGTTACAATAATATCCAGAAATGTAAAATCAGCTCTACATTTACTTCAGTTTATAAAGGGCTCAGATCTTCCCACTTTCCGTGCTGGCTGAGCCAGCAGTAAACTCCCATGCAGAAAAATAACTGTAGAAGTTTTATCATTAGAAAAACAAACAAAGAACATTACAACCCCCACGCCAGAACCATCCCCAATGGTCAGAGCATTACAGTATAACAGAAAATTATGCAAAGTATGAGTGTATCCATCTTGAAGATCAAAACTGGAAAACCTGGATTTGTCAGGTTGCTAATGTCTGGAGAGTTTTCTAGACAACTAAAAAAATACACTGTGATCTATAAATAGAAAAGAGTTGTTAGCTGCTAACATTTTTTGCCCTCCTAATGACAAGTTGGCAAAAAAATAACAGAAACCAAACAATCTCTTAATTTTACAATAGGTTTGTTTGTCAGAGAATTTATTCTGATGTTGCAGTTTTATCTGTTAATATCCATAGAATTCATTTAATACCTTTTTCCACTCGGTAATGGTTACCATAGATGCATATTGAAACATTGTATAAATATACAATATTTTTAATATCCTTAAAAGCAACGCCTTCAGCTAAAAATAACAGAATATAGGATGCCTACAGGAACATCCTCTTAGAATTCTTAAATATCAGGGCACGACATTTAAAAATGACATGTCTTAAATACTTTTTAATTGCTAATATAAATCTAGACCTCTGCACTATTAAATAGTATGCCTCAAGTAAAGCTTTATTTTTCAAGAACTGCTCATATTTACATTTCCGTTTGAGTATGCAGTCATCATAATTCTTCATAAGCAAGGAGGTGATATTTTTTAGAAAATCAACAACGCAGATAATTCCTAAGGAGTCCAATATCAGACTATCAAATATCTTTAAATAGTGTGGAATAGAGGAAGGGATTAATAAGATCATGAAACTGAGATGATACTAGCATTTGTTCAAGAGAGACCAACAGTTATTCCAAAAGAACAGATCTGCTTCATATAGTGCATACGCCACTCCCTAAAAATCTCTCATCAGCAGCAACTCTTATCAATAGGGAAACCAAACCACAGATACCATGACGGTTTTCAAGAGAGCTACTATAAAGATAAACACCAGTGCACATTTTTCTGGTATGGAGACAGTGCAAGCAAGCAGCATAAAGTAAGACATTGGAATTCAATTGTTGCCTACAGTCTTTCTTTTGCTGTGAGAGCAATGGTTCCAGTAAGTCAGTGTGAGGAATTTATGTACTTGAAAACACAACAACAGCAAGGATTAATTACTTATAAATTAAATGAAGTCAAACCCTGCAATCAATAACAGCTGCCTGGAAACAAAAGGAAGAAGTATCACTTTCACCCTAGTTATTCATTTGGTTCATTATGACAGTCTCTTTTAAAATCTCACTGTATCTTCTGGGCTCTAGGACAGGGAGTCCAAGAGGGATCTTGCTTTGGAAGAACAAGTCCACAAAGTTAGCAAATACACCATATTTGGGAGACACAATGCCCTTTTTCAAAATATTGGTTGTGTTTCAGAAAGGGACAATTTCATTGCCAAGTCCTGTATTCTTATAGTTATTTGAAGTACGTTTAAGTTCAGTGATAATATAGTTTTGGACTGGCTTTTAGACATCAGTCCTCTCTACACTTGGAGGCACACAACTGGTCCTGTTACTATCTACACAACCATGGCTCATTTCTGTGAGCAGAAAAATAAGCAAATACAGATATGAAGATGTGAAAAGAGCTGTTAACTATTGGAATCCATCTCCATGATTATGTTTATCACATTCATCATTAATCTGGGAAACATTCTACATTAACTTAACATATATTTGCATTAGTTCAGAGTTCTCATTACATAGATGGAAATTTAAATTATTGTCTGCCTTCCTTCTGGAGAGAAGGAAGATAAAAATGCATTCAGCTTTTCTAATCCTATACACTGTACAGTAGCAAGGATTTACCTTAAAATAGTCAACAACCGGTAGTAAACTTATAACTAAGAATAATATGACCTACACAGTTTCATTAGCACTGAAGAGATGTTGTCGTCTGAATATTGGGTAATATTCTCTTTGTAAAGCTATTAGTCACAATTGTCTTTGACAGATAAGTATTATTCTCAATATCTATCCTATTTAAGCCTAAATATCAAAATAGGTAGGCATGATGTCATCAACCAAGAGGTTTCCCCAATACTTTTGTTTTTCCATACATATAATATGCACTGTAATTAAAGATTTTTGAAATTTCAAAATCTAAGCAATCTTAAAGTACTTCTTACTTGCAGTTTCATCACTTTACCAGTGATGAAACTCTTATGAACACCTAATAATTTCCAAATTGCCTCAGAGGAAAATTTGAGGTTTTTTAAGAAATAGGTCAATGAGAGATTTGGAAATTTATATATGTGTGCATATCATAGGCACATATAAGAATTGCAGTTCTAAGCTAAACAGTTTATGTATTTATTATATATAAATTACATTCTGTACACTACTATCTTAGTAATGCATTCCTTCATTACACTCAAAGACATAAAAAAGAGCCAAGGAGATTAGAAAAACATTTAGAAATTCCTTCAATGACCTATGCTAGTTGTAGAGTCACAGGTCACATTTGCAGACTTGGGTCATTTTGTCAGTACTACCTGACAATTAATAGTCAAGGGTGTCTCAACTGGAACCATGCTTCACATTCACCTGCCACCTTTACCCTTTCAGCGGCCACTCAAATGGTTGTATTCAAAACTGACTCTTAATCAAGTCACAGAATGATTGGAGAATGGGTGAGAGTCTTTGCTTCAGTTCATAGTGCATAATTTCTGATGGGTAGGAAGTAAGAAAATATGCTTCTGAAAAGCACTTGAAGATTTTTAAGGACACCAGTGAAGCCATTCTTCATGGATTAAAGCATTTGCCTTTTCCTGTGAGAGACTTCAGTAATGTATTATTCAACTTGCCTAGTTTTAGTACCAACAGTAAATCCAACATTATGCATTGTTAACACAGCAATTACACTTTCCACTTCATAAAGCAGCATGTCATCATCTCGAGCTCTGTGCCATCTGGAGGGCCAGCTGACAGCACAGTCACCTGGGATCCAGCAGAAAACCAAGCTCCAATTGCATGTCTTGCTCACATTGCATCATACAAGCAAATAAATTTTGTCAAGCCATTCATAGCGTCTTGTATCGAAACCAAATTTTGTCAATTAGAATATAACTATGGATGCAACTACACACTTAAGATAAGAAATGAATTATTCATACTTTGAACATTGCTTTCTCTAGACTCTTTGTCTCTTCTCATCTACAGTGATTAGAAGTAGCCGCAACTCCTGAATGAGAGACCACGTTGTACATAGTTATTCTTTTGGTATTCCTGATGGAAAATAAGATTTTCAGAAAGGCCTGCATAATTTGGGAAGAGAAACCACTTCTGAAATTGAAACAGGTGCATGTAGGCTAGATTGATTATATATTCTGGATTATTATGTTCCTTGTCAAAAACGGTTCTGGGAAACAATAATGTGTTAAAGAAGTTACACCCTGCCTTGAATGCCTCCCCAACTTTGCAATCTTCATGTCAATAACCAAAAATTAACAAACATGATGACAAGTTTTGAATCCTGCTGTAAGACAGTTTGACATTTCTGTATTTTTAATAACCACATGAAAAATTATCATTGTAGCTACTTCCCAGTAGGATAAATCAATTAGTAACTAAAAATACAAAATCAGATTCAGGATTTGTCAACTGATGGCTCTGTGGAACCCACACGCTCTGCATCAGCTGTTATTATGCATGTTCTGGTAAAGCAACTAGATTTCTCCGCATATGCTTCAGCTGACAATATAGCTTCTTTTTTTTGTGTCCTCCTATAAAAGTTTTGCTTAAGGCTGAGAAAATTTCCAATGTGAATAGCTTTCAACTGTCAGGCTCTGTGATGTGTGAAGAAAACATTGTTTATTTGTACATTTAGACACTGGTTAGAACTAGGTTGCCCCTAATTCACAATGAAGTTCATATTTCACACTTTTTAAAATTATGTTATGATTGCATCTCATCAGAACAAGCCAGAGAAATCAGTTATGACACTTTCAGATGACGCCACCAAAAATTTATGCCACTGCAACATAGGAAGAATCACCTTCCTAGCCAGTGAAGGAACTTGAACACACTAATAAATTATCTTGGAGCCTCCAAAGTGACTTAGTTCAAAATATAACTTTTTGCTCCTATATCTTAACAGTTGCTATCTTTAATAAGTACTGTCTATACTCAAAATAGTTGTGTACAATGTGCCCCAAACTACTTTCAACTGATTAATATCAGTAAAACTACCCTTACCTATTTTTCTGTTTTACTGCAGACCAGCTAATTATTTCCATCATCCCAATAAATTCGGATCTCCTCCAAAAGTCTGCAAAAAATCAGCTGAGACTATCACTACAAATTAAACACTTGTGAAAGCAAGATTTCAGAACCAAGGTGGTCAGAATCGCATTACAGAGGGAAGTGTTTGCTGGGACAGGAATAGTGCAATATTAAATCATGAACAAATGTCAAGTAGCACAGACTTACTTTGCACAAATAAACCACCCAGAGGAAACCAAACCATGGTAGTAAGTTTTGTCTGCATACCTGCAGCTTCATTAGGAGTTCTACAAACATGGCAATGTTGCTTGTTATTTACTATTTCCCCTGGGGAGCAGAAATTAAAGATTAGTTTATCACCATTTCCCCAGTGCCATTCAAATCATGTGCAAATAATTCTCCTGGCTGAAGAAATAACTTTTCCTGCAGAACTCACTGCAGCAGTTTCAGGTAAGGCAGTCTGCTGCCATTGCACGCTCCCCTCTGGTTCTCAGTAAGATGTCTTAAGTACAACTTCTTTTTCAGCCCTAAAGCTTAAGAACACAAGGCCAAGAAAGAGGTGTGACTGATTACCTACTCTCTTACACACAACTGTCCAACAACATAGAGCTTGCACTGTTTTCAAGTAAAAAAATATTTCAACCTTCACAAAACAATGTGAACAAAGCTCTTGCTTTATTCACTTAATTTCTTAGTGTACAGATTTCTTTCCCTGGCACACTACTGTAATTCAAATTCCTTTAAAAAAAACCACAATCAAAACCAGCCACCAAACAAACAAACCCACACCACAGACACCAC
This sequence comes from Campylorhamphus procurvoides, assembly GCA_013396655.1. Lineage (NCBI taxonomy): Eukaryota > Metazoa > Chordata > Aves > Passeriformes > Dendrocolaptidae > Campylorhamphus > Campylorhamphus procurvoides. The sequence goes on along the minus strand of WBMV01005344.1, from coordinate 441,546 downwards.
TGTGGTATAAAAGCAAGGGCTCACAGGACCTGAGAGAATGCCATGCAGTGGCCAGGTGCTGAAACAGGCTCCCCAGGGAAGTGGTCACAGCACCAAGCCTGTCTGAACTGAAGACGCTTTCGGACAACACTTAGAGATATGGTGCAATTCTTGGGCCTGTCCTGTGCAGGATCAGGAGTTGGACTTCAATGATCCCTGTGGGTTCCTTCCAACTCAGGATATCCTATGATTCACCTCATCAGCTGTCCCATTTTTCAATCTGCCTTCTATCATACATGTATCACAACTTCTACAACATGCTGGAAGAACACTGATGGCTTTAGTACACTCTGCCTGACATGTCCACTACTGACTGCTCTTAGAGAGAGCCCTAGGGAACTACATGGTCCTCAGCTCTGAGCCTGCACTGTTATAGCAAGAGCTTATTTTAAGAGCAAAAAGTTTTCAGTTAAGCAGCTGTTAATCTCAAAAATCATTCTGTTCAATAACTCCCTTGAATACTAGAGGTGATAGTTGAATCCTTTTACCCTGAAGATTGTTCAACCTCTTATGTAGGGGAAAAAAACCAAACAAACCAAAACACTCTAAGGAACAGAGTGAATAGATGGTGATTATTCTTAAGGTTAATGATGTTACCAAATACTAATCTTGATTGCAGACTAGCACTCTGAATTAACAACTCACATAAAGAGTCTCAATATAAGCCAAGTGTTCAGAAATAATTCAGTTACAGGTGGGATAGAAAACAAACAGGCAGTAAAATTCAGAGACCTCAGTCTTGCCATGTATTCACCTACATTGACATTTCCTATAACATTCGTTCCACCAGCTCAGGGTTTACTTCCCAATAAATAGCTTTTTTGTTCCCAAACTTTCTTAAGCATTGTATTCAAGACAAGCAAGAGTGTTCACTTGTTACAAATAGAGAGGACTGCAGTCTTAGGAAGAAAGTGATCATAAGATTAAACATTTGCTCAATATTCATATCAGAAATAAGATAGACAAAAAAAACAAGTGACAAAGAAACATGGAATACCGCTGAAATTCTTTAAAATTCCTTAGAAGTTCTTGATATCTGACGTCCTACTATATGACTGAAAAAACGAATTTGTTTACTAACCTTGGATAGTCTGTGTACAGATATTTTGAAAATATCCACATACATTAGGTTTGGTAAAATTTTATCAGTGAGAATAGTGTTGGAAAGAGATTACTAGGTAGATTTAGGAAGTAGGGCTGGAGAGATGCCCTGGCAAAACCAAGAAGCCATTAGACCTTTTCATACGTTACCTTTTCGATTGTAAATGAAATCTTTCCAACGCAGAGTACCACAGGAAAATCACATTACTGCCAGAGCCACAAATTTCATTAATTAAGGCAGTCATTGCTTTACGTTAATAGTCTCTTTTCAGGGAAATAATTGTTTGGATAATGGTTGAAAACAGCCTTAGATTACATTGAAGGGTATTTTTTGTAGAACTGTGATTTGCCATGGTAATTAAATTTCAGAAGAAAAACATGCTACAGTTTACAACAACTAGATGGCACTGTCCAAATAAACTGTTCTGTTCACGCTCATTTATCTGCTCATTAGACTGAGTTTTCTGTTTAAGCAATTAGTTATATTTAGAATAATAATCACCAACCTTCACAAAAAGAATTTAAAATAGGATTTTTGTTAAAAGAAATCATTTGCTAAAACAAAGGCTCAAACGAATTTCCTCTAATTTCAAGCATTGACAGAAATACCAGCCTGACAGAACTCAATGGCAAAATTCCCAGGTGACTTGGGCAAATACAGGATTTGATTCACAATGCCAGTATTCATTAGTGGGATTATATAAAGTTTCCCCAAACTTTGACTTCTTTTAGTCTCTCTCCCCACCATACTAACATACAAAAAAAATATAATATTCAAAGCAAGGAAACTATTGATATTGTCCACAGTACAGTAGAGTTTGATCACATACCCTCTCCAGCAGAAGTAGACAAGGGTTCCAGGCACTTTACTGGCAGTGATGCTCAGCATTATGGGAATTGATTGTTAGTAAGCAAGGAGACAACATAATGAATGAACTACCAGTGAGTTAATTTTCAAAAGCCTTCAAGCAGTAATCTGTACTATAGGACTGAATAAAGAAAAGCTGGCACTACCGAAAGGGCTGAAATTATCTCACTTTGGAGTATTTTTTGAAGAACAAGGGTATTGTCTCTATTATATTTCATGCTTTGCTTCTATTTTATATACATATGCACTTACATATCATTTAAATTATTTGGTGCCTACACACAGGACCCAGGAGAACATTCAACAGTAGATAGTGCTCCTCAGAGGCAGGTTGGCTGGGTTATTGAGTGTCTAATCATGTTAAACAGGAAAGTTATAGTCTTTGTTAGCTTCCAACTTATATGCTCCAAACCACAAAATNGGGAGAGCGAGGCAGCGGAGGTGCCACAGCGCCACCTGCTGTCCGTGGATATAATTGCAGTCCCCCTTTGGGGGGCCAGCCAAAAAACGGACCCTTTTGACTGCTTTTTGCCTTGTTATTTGAGGGGTGGAGTGGTTTGTTACAGACTGTTCTGTTGTTGCTTGGTTCTTTCCTGTATATATATATATATAGTTGTGGTTAAGAACTGTTATCCTTTTATATACATATATATATATATTTTCCTAATTAAAATTCTGTTTTCCTAAATTTAAAGGAGAGAGATTATTTTCTTGGCCAGCATAATATCTTAGTTCTCTCTTGAACTAAGACACATATATTACAACTACTGACACACCTTAAAAAGGTAAACTCCAGTTTAAAAATAAAATTAAAAAAAAAATCAACTTAAGACTTATAAAAGTGAGTAACAGCCTCAGGCCAGTCTGGCTGGTTGATAAACCCAATGTCCTACCACAAGCCTGCTGCAGAGGTATACAAACCAGAATCTGAGAACAAGAGACAAGTAAATGGGCTTTGTTAACAGCCCTGACTTTGAGGCACAGGGAGAAAATGCCACAGTTGCAGGGAAGAGCCCCCTGCACACAGCCACAACCCTTGTGAGAGGAACACAGGGGCAAAGTGCACCTGAGTCTGTGAGATAAAGCAAACAAGGGATTACAGTGGTACTGCTATGATTAATTTATTTTTTCCACAGACAAATAAGTATTGGTCAACTTTGAGCAGGTAACTCTTACCATAATCCCACACTGATCACTGCTGTGGAAAGTTTCCCAGAAACACGGAGTTGCTCTTTCTGAAAAGGACACTAGTACAGTAACCCAAGGTAAATGAAAGCCCCTCCAGTGAGGCAGGCATGCATATTGAGAAAGGTACAAGTTCAGTTCCTTCCTCTGCTTGGCTGCATTTGGTTCCACATCTTCATTATTCTGGAAATGCCCGTAATGCAGAAATGCAACAAGGTATTCTGGCAAAATCTCCTTTCAGTATCAATGCTTGCCTTTATGCTTGCTTACCTTCTCCAAACAAGCACAATATAGTCTAATGAGAGATTTTTTTTTTTTCTGCATGCAAGCCAAGGTCTTGAGAAAAAAATTAAGTTATAAAATTAATGGAGCAGAGAATAAACACTCTGTGTCCTACCTCAAGAATGCCTCCTTGTTGTCAGGCTGAAAAGCTGTTTTTCCCTTGTTCCATCCCATTGGCTTTTTAATTTTTTTGTACAAGATAGGACAGGTCTAACAGAAGAGTAGGGCATCCTCCCAGGCAAGAGGAAAAGGTGATTTCAAGTTTCTCACTTGTCAGGTAGTCACCTTCACTACTGGATTGTTATAAAACAGACCAGCCTGCTCCTCCAGCACAACAAACAGATTGTAGTTGTCTTTTCTTGCAAATACAACATAAATTGTCTCATGTTATGGAACCAGTTTTTCACAGCAGCTCAGCACAAAGCTAGATCTGTTAAAATTTGTTTTGAGTGACTGCCTTTGATTTCTTTTTCTTCACCCCAAGTCAGTCATAGCGGTGATGAAAGGACAGGAAAATAAAGTAATTTAGTTCCATAGACTCACTCACAGGACCTAAACAGATTTCCCAGTTGGCTCTGCTGAGGTCTCACAGGAGAGCTGTGAGCCAAGGACCCTGAGTACAGTGAATACAATTTTATGTGAAAGAACAGGCAGAGGCCTGAGCTAAAAATTGTGTCCACATAGAGGCTACACAAAGGCTCAAAGAAACAACTTGCTCTCTACCAGACAAACCATGTCACACTGCTTTGGTTCACTAATCCTTTTACAAACCACATGCTTTCAAATGCAAATACAGTGAATGTTTTAGGGCAACTTTTTTAAAAGTATCCATAAACCAGATACTTAAAAATATTATGCAGATTGCAAATTACTTGCATTTTGATTGACTAATCAGCTTCCTGAAAAAGAGCTCTCTATATACTAGCATTAGTATCTTGATTGGAATTCAGTTTTGCCAACGTCCTCTATTTTAGTAAATCCCTACATTTGCCTTGATTAATAAAGATTCTGTAGCTTCTTTTGTTGTGATTGCTGGGTTGTTTTTTTTTTTCCTTTAAGTTTAAACACATAAGGGTTGTCCAAGACCAGCAAAACTTTTCTGTGACTGTGGCTGAAACAAAACATGGTCATATTTAGGCTGGCAACTCCTGTAACACATTCACAGTTCGGAAAGCATTTGAAAGATCTTATTTAAGAGTGAATTTTCACTCCACGCTTGCTTCTGCTCACAGCCTGATTCTGAGGTCCTTTGGCTCAGCTCTTCTCAGAAAGGAGAACGTTAATCTAGAAGCACTGTTGTTTTCAAATGACCTTCTCTCCTTCTTGAAAAGAAATAGAAAAGGAGTGACAGAGTGGCAAGTATTTAAAGTAAAATGAGAGATCCTATTAGCTCTAGGCATCAGGAGATCCAGAAACAGCCTGCACTGAAGAGCTTAGCTGCTCTAGTAAACACGATTTTGGTGATTTATCACAGTACTCCCTGCTGTTTATGAGGATACCGTTCATCTCCATGAGAAAAGTCCCCATTATGCCAGAGCAAACAGTATCTAAGCAGAGCACACCAAAAAGCTTAAACTGAGCCTGCTGGGGCATCACAGGGGAAGTCAGAAGTACTGCATCAGCCATGATGGGCAAGAACTATTTTCGTAATAGGAGAGAGAGAGCATTTGAGATTTACAAAGCATTTATGGTTTGCAAATCCTCAAGACTAGATATATGTAGACACCCTTTTCCCTTTTAATCACCCTTATTACAAATAAATGAACAAACAAATTGGGAGCACAACAGTACCACTGTTTTCTGCTCTCATGGGTGAGATGGATGTGACAAAGTGACTGCAGTGTTAGCAAAGCACAAACCCAGCCGTGCAATCTTCAAAAAGGCAGAAGATAAAGAGGATACGCTGAAAGGGTCTCGGCACTTCACATTTTGCACAGAACTGTTTAAAAACAGATATTGTGTTTTTATTTTTGTGGGGAAAAAAATTAAACAAACATAGCCTGTATACAGCTTGAAGGCAGGGTGAGAGAGAATATCTTATACCTAGAGATGAACAAAAATGCCACAGAATAAAGCAGACATACTTTATTCATAAAAGCCAAGTAAATTTTTATGCTAATGAAGAAGCAATTTCAGAGGTTTTCCCCCCCCAATTCCTGCTTTGCAGGACACGCTGACAAACAGTCAAATATCACGCTGACAAACAGTCAAATATATCAGAAACGTAGATGGTTACCCAAAAAATAAATACATACTCAAATCAAATCTCCCTGTGTCACCTGTTCGCAGCCATGTTATGGATGCTTCATTTCCTGCACCACAGCCTACAGCCTAACAGCTCTTCTCTGCATGCCACAAACCTTGCAAGGTTCAACTTTTAGATGACTTCTTGCACCATCTCTCTCACTGGAAGTCTGTGTCTTATTTCTCTGGCATCCAAAAAAAAGAAGAAACCCTAAAAGCCCCCGAAACCTCCCCAATTTATTTCTGTCCCAGATTTGGTCATGCAATTGTTCTGCTGCTGATATAGTTGATCTAACTTAGGTTTACAGGAGAAAGAACAACTAGCTGATATATGATGCTCACAAGGAAAGTAGATGGATCCTCTATTACAGTCTCTATTTGCCTAAGACAAAAAAATAAAGGGGAAGGGGGCAGGAATAAAGACAAAAAGCTCTTTCACCAGGTCACAGCAGTAGCACCTGCAACACTTCTGGCTTGAGCAATGGAAACTGAGCAACTTCTGGAAGTCGTTTTATTACATGAAAATTTAGTTGCCAATTTTCAGTATGAGTGTTGTCTACATATACTAAAAGAAGTCACAGGGAAAGACTGGTGTAAGAAAGAGTAAAGCAGTGCAAAAAGGGAAGAATAGGTCCTAACTAGTATCTAATTTTTATCCCAGAAGAGGACCTAAAGTATCTCACTAAGAGCTATGAAGGTGGAAAGAACAAAGGTTAGAGAAGCAAGCTGAAGTGTGGAAAGCCAGAGAGAGCAGCTACACCACTGATCTGCATCAGAGCAGGGACAAACACCTCAGTAATCACACATAGATAAAAGGAATCAAGAATAGCCAAGAAAAGCCAGTTAAGTAAAAATTGGGATAAATAGTAACAGGCTCAATTCTCCGCAATTTGAAAATACGCATGTGATGCACATTAGTCACAGAAGTAAAATATGGCCATTTTTGTCTCAAGAGAGCTTTTAAAAATCATCTCAACCATCTGTTGTCATTTGTGATCACTTAAGCTGCAGAAAATCCCTCCAGAATAATTTTGCTACTTGGAAGTTAAATTACAGAAGCTTCTTTAATTATTACAGAATACTTGGATTCCAACAGGAGTGAAGATGTCACTGAACTGATTTATGTTTGGGTTTTTTTGTTTCCTTTGCTTTTAGTTGCACTATTAAGATTTAAGTCTTTTTTCTTCCAAAACTTGATGAAAGTTCTCTTACTGTTTGCATGACAGATCTTCCCAAGACCATGGCAAATTAAGTAAGAAAAGCCTCTTTGGATGACACCAGTAATGGCATGGAACAAAGCAGCCAAGAAGGCAGACAGGACACTGATTGTGGAAGTGCAACTTGTTGTGAACAAACTGACAGACTTGCGTTTGTTAACACTTGTCTATACTTGGAATTTTATCAGAAGAGTTATCCCAGAATAACTGCTTCAGTTCAAACAAAAATAACTATTCTGGAATAATTGCCAAGAAGGTTTCTTTGGCACTGGAGCCAGTTTAGCATGATAAAAGAAACAATTTGGGGGTTTTGTTGATTGTGAGGTTTTTTTTGTTTGGTTGTTGTTTTGGTTTTGTTTGTTTGTTGTTTTTTTAATTCAATAAAAGTATTTGCACAACTCCCACTACAAGATACCCACTCTGTCACCAACTAACTCTAACTAATTCTACCCTAAAAATTCACTATAGTCAGTGGCATGGAGCCTGCTCAATCCAGGGTCAAAGCATTTCAGGCAACAAGGTAGAAACAACACACCTTCTGTACCGTAACCTCTTTTATGGCATAATCTCAAGAGAAAAACCAAGCAAGCAAATGTTACCCAATGAATTAGTCCAACTCTTGAAAAGGCAGGTAAAGAGTCGAGTAAAAGAAATTAGGATTTCAACTGTCTAGTCTCAAAATTTTGACTTATTATCATATTGAGGAGTCAAACATAGCATATTGAAGCAGGCCTTGAGGAATTTCACCTCCATGAGGGGTCTTGAGTTCTGTTACAACTTGTCTACCATTCATATGTCTGTTCCCAGGGAGGTGTCCAGACAGTGATCTGGGATTCCAACATTGATGGCAGAAACAACAAAAAGAGAAAGAGAAAATTTCATCAGCAAATCTCAGAATATCGATAGATAATTTAGAGTTTCAAAATCATCTGAGCAGAAATAAATTTACAGAGCTGGCAGAGCTTCTGTATTTTGTCCTCACTGTGGTCTTGACCTAATTTTAACATAAATATTCACGTTCCAGTCTAGTGGTAATAGGCAGGCAGGTTATTTCAGGCTTCAAGGCCAGGCTGAATTTGTCTGGGGTACTGCTGAAAGCCAGCTGGCTTTTTTCCTTGTCTATTGTTATGCTTCCCTTTGCAGCTCCCCCTTAGAGAGGGGGATTTAAAAAAAAAAAGAAAAAAGGCATATTCATTGTCTAATCAACTATCTTGCTTTTTCTTCCCTCCAAAGCAGTGAATTATAAAAGAAATGAGATTAGTGCTGCTGGAAGAGACCAACACTATCACTCAGCAAATGGTGCCCTGAGTAACTGAGGCCACTGCTGCTTAAAACAGAAAGTAACACAGGAAAAGTGAACATACACAAGCGAGCATCTCCTATTTTGTGTGCCAATTTTTTTTGTTCACACCTGAGGCTGCTCTTGCTCTTAGCAAATTTTCTCCAGGTTCAACATACACATTTTAGAGGTGCAACCTTGAAGATATGTGAAGCACTGCACTGTAGGGGTAAAAGAACAGAAAGAAAACTCCCACCAACAAAAGTAAAAATTATCTGCAGTTATGTTAGGCCAAAATTCAAAATGGAAAAGCAAAAGACCTTTTATTTTTGTAGTTTCAATTAAAATATTTTTACACTACCATAGAAAATATGTTCTCAGAAAAATAACAAAAAATCCACCTCATTAAAATACTAAAAAGCTCATAAGTAAATATTTGTCTGATAAAGCATACTATGAAGAGTAGTTCAAAAATTTAAAACTAAGAGATGAGTGAAATTATTTTGGAAGAGTTCAGTATATCCTGTTTAAGGGGAGAGGGCATGATTGAAGTCAGCACAGTAAATATACACATTCTAACACATTTTTCCCCTCTCACATCCTCTTAACTACATTATCACTGTAGTTCCCCAAGTCAAACTACATTTTTTGCTCTCTTTCTACTGTTACTCCTGATTTCTATTCTAAGAATGGCTAGGCATCAACCACAAACAGAACTATATCATGCTAGTCATCACAAACAGAACAGCACACAATATTTAAATGTTTCCAAAAAGCATTTGGGAGGAACAAGATGTGAAGAAAGGAACACAGATTAAAAAATACAATGAAAAATGACACTCGTGAAACTAGTGTTTGCTGGGGGCTAGATAAGGCTAAGAGGTGTGATAGAGTCATGGGGAATGAATACAACCGAGTGGAAATGGGGAGACAGGGAGACACTAAGTGAAGCCAAGGTGAAACATTTGACTCTTGGCAATTCTTCAGCTCATAAACATATGGGCTGTAAAACTGCAAATATTGACTATAAAACTTGATTGCACACAGCAGCTAAATCCCAGCTGATCCAGAGATCCTATAAACTTCAATCCATATCTATGGGAAACTATCTCTACTGAACAGCCACTGAGAGTCTACTAATAAGTCTATTCACAGCATCCTGATTGCCTGATAAGTTTACTCAAACTAGGAATCTTTGAAAACCCATTTAAAAATCAAATCTAACAATTATTTTTCTAGTTTGTGCAAGGTTTTTTCCTCATGAAGACTGTTTTCTCATCAGAAGTGAACTGCCTGCCCCTCACTGTTACAGAGCTGTAAACAGATTATAGCCTATAGTATTAAAGAGACAGCGAATGGTTTGCACTTAAATTCTGAAACCCAGAACATTGTTTTACTGTCTTTGCTGAGGAAAAAAGAAATTGAAACTTAAAAAAATTAAAAACCGTACATGCATACACAACAGCTAGAGAAAGGAAACAGTGATTATAGCGCTTTCAATGTCTATTTTAAAGCTTGAATTAGAATGGTACAAAATTCCTCCTGCAGTCAACATGCCATTCCTACAGCTCCCTGGGAAGAGACTGGAAAAATTAAACTAGTTTCACATCTGTGAGCAAGACCTGCTTGCCCGCATTAGCCTTTTCTCAGAAATAACAGTTATCAGACAAGTCAGGAAAAAGTCATCTGAGGACATAAGACTTGCTCTGTCTCTTGGTACATAAATTATTCTTTATGTTTGATTCTTCATATTTCAATGGATCACCATCTACATGGAATTACTGTCCATGTAATTTTTTTAAAGGAGGAAAGTTTTATAACTTGGTAAGGATTAACTGCTCTTTGCGTGCCTGCACAAAAATGAGCAAGAGGCAACCTTCAGTGTTATTATTTTGTTGTTCGCTTTGGTATTGGTTTCTTTTGTTTCATTGGTTTGGGGTTTATTGCTGCTGTTGTTTCTGAGATATGCATTTATATATCCTTAAAATGCCAAAGATACACATCCCTGTTGAAATACTCTTGAGATTACAGCTACAAAAAGTCAATTTCTTCACAATGAAAAGCGTGAGGAATAAATGGTATTCCAAATGCCTCAGCTGTACCTGACTTCATAAGAAGTCCCACTCACCCTATGTAATAGAGTATGAGGTTATCAATTAATTTTGCAATGAGACTTGTCAGAAAAAGTACATTTGAATTAGAAAAGAAGAATAATTTTCCAGTGAGTTGTGTGGAATAGTGCATATCTGGACCAGGCATCCAGAGACATATCCAGGCATAACAGCAAGTGATATTTGCTGATATTATAATTCTACCTCCTTAAAGACAACCCCAATAGAGCAGAAAATCATTTAGAATAAGTTAATCTTATTTAGGCAACACAGGTTAACTTTAATTAGTAATTAATCCCCCAAGATCCTTCCTTCTTCTGCTCCATGCATAGATAATCCATCTTCATTTGTGATTTTTCACTTGAATAAATGAAAGTCTTATTACAAAACAGAGTGAAGTATCATGGCAGATTTTTTTCCAGGACAGTATGACTGAAAAGATAGATTCTGAAGTTAAAACTGCTTGTTCTATTTTTCATTTATGTAACAGTTTTTAAACTCATACAAATCCATCAGAAACAACTAAAGTCAGCATTTTACATTTTGTCATACTCTTGCCTTGTCACAGAACAGTTGCATAGTGTTTAAAACTTGGAAAGCATCTAAAATTATAAGTGTACAATATTGTTGTAGATTAAATACAAAATAATTGAGTTTTTTGTTTTTAAACAGTATTATTTCTGATTATTTTTAAGTGCTCCAGTGCCTGAGCCAACACTGTTCCTTAAAATTATTTTGTCTTGATGAAAGCCTGACACTAGTTTTTCCATATATACATTTTGTGAACTGCAAAGCATTATAAACATAGGCAGCTTTTCTTCTCATACAGGGGAAGAGCAAAAAAAAAAAAAAATTCAGGACACACGTAATTAGTCTTCACATCCTAAGGTGGAGCATACACAAAATTAAGCTTTCTGGGCATCAGTGAATCAAGTCTCAGAAAAAAGTCTATAGGCTATATAATCCCCTTTAATTTTTTGTTTTTTAATTCTTTAAATAGATTTGACTCATTTTCCCAATATGTTTCCAAAGCACCTTTTCCTGCATTGTTGAAAGGGATACAACTGCTGAAACATTTGTTCAGCTCAGCTGTGCAAATCTATTGTATTTCACTGGTTATTTTCAGCAACAGATATATTCTGTGTTTGTCTTCGTACTTTCAGATAAGAATCAGAGAAGTGTTTGGCAAGGAATATTTTTCAAGACAATGACAATCAAAACAATCTTTTTCCACTTCCCAGCTCCTGAGCATTAAGTTCCCATCCAATATCATAGATAATGAAATTCCTAAGTCCATTTCCCATTCTCTTCCAAAGGAACAACTTCATTTGCTAAAACATTCTGAGCTATCAAGTTTGACTAATACTAATCAGAGGGTGCATCCTGATGTTTTCCAGATGACTGCAGTAATCTGCTGCTAGGATATCTGAGATGCTAAATGTGGCATTATATTTTAGCATGAATTGTTTAGAAAATTCATCAGAGTTAAAGACAAAAAAGATACCTGTGTCAAAATAGCTATTAAGAGCAGGCAGTTGGTTTGAAAACTATTCTGTAGGCAACAGCTTACAGCTTTATGTATGTACTTATGAAGCTGCAAACTTCTGCCTTACAGCATTGAGATCCACTGCTCTCCAGGAGCCATAGGTTCAGTTGTGAAAAAGAATGGGAAGAAACTCCAAGAGATGACTTGACTTTACTGCTGCCATCAAAGCACTGAATATTTGCATTTACTAACTCAGCAGACCTCAGAACAGCTCTGATATCTAACTTGTGGACTAACTATAGACACCATTCCTTACTGAAACAGGCCTGGTCTTCGATACTCCACAGGATACAGATGGCATCACCCTTTATTCACAAAGGGTTGAGAGAAAAGAAAGCCAACAACCACAAAACATGCCACCACAAACTACGCAGAAAGGTATAGTTTCCTGTGTTCTTAAAAGAGACGCTCATTTTAACAAACCTACAACAATAGTCACAACCCTATCAATATTTTCTTCAGGGAGAATAACTTCAGAGGCCTTTGGTCTCTTGTTGCGTTGGTCGCAGAAGATGAAGGCAGGAAGAATTTTAAGGCAAGGCTTGAAGATTCAAGTTTTGATGCATACTCTGAGTAGGTTCTCATGGAACTCTCCAGTTAATGGGCCCTTAATACAGACAATCAAAATTAGGAGAAAAAGCAGCAAAGGATCAGAGTAGAAATAATTTTAGCCTCACTTTCTCCTGAAAAAAAATACTTTCAATATAAATACTGAGAAAGTGAAATCATGAAGTTTGTCACGTTCTTCTGGGTTTTCAACTACTGTTTCCACAGAAACATAAAACTCACCATCCAGGTAAATAATCTCTCACTCAGAGGTACCAGAATACAGCAAGAGAGCTAGCAATGGCAAAAATAAAAGCAGCTTGTTTCACAGAACCACAGGATATTCTGAGTTGCAAGATCAGCTTTACCAAGAGACAGAGGAAGGAGAACAAGAGGAAGTAGGTGAAAGAAGGAATGACTGAACCCCACAACTGAGATGGCAAAAAAAATGATTTAACATGAAGAAGATGGCAGGCACAGAGCTGAAACAATAAGAGATCATAATCATTTGGATAGACAAAAAAGCAGACAGGTGAAAACCAGGAGGTGAAAAGAGTAGATGAGAGGTGACCACAAATCAGAGAATGCTTGCAGCATAAGTAAATTGTGATGGTAAGGTATTAGTATTGTAGTTTAATTTTAGATCACTTCCACATCCCTTCTGATACAACCTAGCCTAAACCCACCACGGCTCATTAACGCTAAAGGGATACTAGAAAACGATGTTCTATTGTGATAATGCAGGTCTTCTCAGCAGTGACATCACAAACAGCAGCTTCACAGTCAGCTCCATTACTCTGCACAAACACAGCTACTAGACATTAATGACTTAATCACAGACCATCCCAATGGGATAGAAGGGCTACTGAGGGTTAAAAAAGGGCACAATTATTCAATTAGGATTTTTCTGAAAATAGACATAAGAATTTTCTTTTCTTTCAGGTAATTGCCCAAAACAAGTATAATGCCTCCACTATTTAAAATGTAGAGGTGAAATGGCTGCTTCCCCTCCCCTGTCAGTGCCCAAATGGTAATTGTATGACCATTTCCACCCTACAGGACTTACACAAATTTGCTGAAGGGAGACAGGTGAATATTAAAAATCCTCTGTTTTAAGATAAAGTGCTGAGACATAAAAACTACCTGTTGTATATGGAGGTACATTGTTTGAATGTGTTCTTTTTCATGTTTAACCTTCCCATCCATCAAGTGATTTTTTTTAATAGTCTCTGTAACTAGAAAACTTGATAAAAGTCTAATATCTTTGTCATATACTTGGAAAAATACACCCATATTCCCCACAACAGACATTACTTTCCTCATCCCAAGCAGCACCCCCTAAATTTCTGAGGGGATTAGAGAGTCAGAAGTTTGACCACTACACCTGAAAGATTTTTCTTATTATTTACACTCTGGCTGCTATCTACTTACATTATAATTCTGCTAGACTGAGAGCCAGCTGGCTCTGGATGTGTCTAAAGCAAAAAATTCTGGGATAGCTTCCTATTATCTCAGAGTGGTTACCTACACAAGTTTTGGCACTACTACTTTACTTGGCTTTGATAGTATTCTTCTATCTGCTTATTTTGAACTCATTTTCCAGTTTTCATGGCTACAGACTATTTTTCCTTGAAGCAACAAAGGTGTATCAAAGAGTTAACTCTTAATGCAAGGATTTAAGGTTTAAAATAATGAGATGTGTAGGAGGGAGCTGAAAAGAAAGGGAGTCTGGAACAGCAATATGACAAATGCCTTAGAAGATTTCGTTGCAATTAATACTTCAAAATTATTAAAAATAGGTAACATATCTAAAAAAAGTAGCAGTAAAAATAAGTTATGTACAAAAATGGAAGTTTTTGTGTTGTGATGTTTTTATGACTTATTTACTGAGTCACAGAGCCCCTTTAATAAGTACTTTAGCACAAGCTAAAAGAACAAAATAAATGAGTATTCACATATGATGGTAATTATGCAAGTTGGCTCTTTATGCTATTATCTCCTACACAAAGATGAAGCAGAGGTGGTGAAAATTTCTGGTAAGGTTAAGAATGGAAAACATTGACAAAGTGGTAAAATGCTGAAATTTCTGCATGCTGAGTACCTCTTTCTGGTGTCAACAACATCACATCAGCAGTCTCTTGAAAGGGCATTTTCAGCATGGGAGCAGCATGTCCCATTCAGGTGAGGCTTTGTGGTGGACAGAATTACTCTGAGGTAAAGACTATTTGAGGATACTTTTTTGTTTTGGTTGGGTTTTTTTGTTCTTTCCATTTCTTTCTCAGAGAAGTTGAAAACAAAGCTCAGCAAGAAACACAAAAAGCTGTCAACCTGCTTAAAAGGGACAGAAAACCAGAGGCTGAGCCAGAGCTACATTTGCAGTGTTACTCTTTCAGCTCGTGGGTCTTGAAGAGTAAAGTGAACATCAATAGTTTTATTAGGATAACAAAGGCATAACTAACTACAGGACAAAAAAAAAAGATGACAGGACCTCAGTGTTTCATCTTACAAGTCATACAAATTGTTTAATTTGTTTAAATACCAAAAAAATTATATACAGTATTAATAACTCATATTCCTATCCGTTCCCTTGGCAATGGAGAGCAATGGATTTAAAGGTTAGTTTCAGACTGATTAAATACAGGATTTTGAATAATGTGCAATACAGCAAAGACTGGGTATAAATTGGAGAAGGCAGAATAGAAATTCCAAGCCAAAAGAAAATTACTTGGCTGAAGGAGGTGCACTTACTCAACAGGACTAAAATCCAGAGTTATGATAGCTAGTTTCTTAATTGGCATAGGAGTCAATATGTTACACAGTTATACAGAGCACCCTCCACAGGAAGAGAGGGTGTATATCACTGCAGAGTCCCTTGGCATGAGACACTAACAGCCCAAATGATTTAAAAAAAAAAACCCACTTGCTACTGGCAGGCAAATCAACATTTCCTCATACATACAGGAGTCTTAGGTTTCAGAATGCCAGGAAATAGGGTATAATACTGAAGAGAAAGATATCCAAGAAAATGAACTCTGGACACTGATAGGCAAGATGATGTCATCTAACTATACAGTCTCAGCCCTTCAGCTTCTTCACTTTTTACTGCCTCATTACTTTCTCCTGACATGCAGAAGTCCCTGAGGATATGGGGCAAAGCTATTTCAGGCATGAAAGAAATAGGAAAGATCTTATTTCCTCACTCATTTTAATAAGACCAGAATTCCACTTAGTTTACAATCAGAAAAACTCATCCAATAATACCAAGTTGAAGTTCTGTGGTGATTAATGCCAGAGTAGTCATTGCATAAGCTACTCTTGTGCAAAATTGACAATTATTATAGCCATGTTCCCAATTCTATTGGGAGTTTTTATTTTTCACTTTAGCAGTTTTCATGAAACACGCCAAATTATGATTTTTCTCATAATCAATTAAATTGAGACGTTATACATTGAGGACAAGGTGGTTAGCTTCATCTTATTTCATATTACACTATACTAATATAAAGGATGCACAGTTCAGTAGTGATGCTCACACTGCAATGATTAGGCCCTATAATATTACTTAGGATGAAGAGAACTCAAGGAAAACCTGAAGATTTTGGCTGACCTGTAGGCCTGAAACACAGACTGATGATAGAACTTGGAGTTTTGAGAAGTTAATTTTAGGGGAGGGACAGATGTTTAATGAGAAACTTTCAGGGGCATTACAGAGCAGTGGCACCTCAAAAGGTGGCAGCCCAAGCTTCTTGGCAGAAAGGCACGGTGCTGCTGCAGAAAAAGCAGGGGATGAATCACACTGGGGAGTTCACCACTGAAAGCTGTTCAAATATCACTATATTTCACACACTCAGGACTGCAATAGCTGAGACCTTTCCTCCCCTCCCTCCAATATTATCTGTGACACAAAAGGTTATAACACAGGTGATAAAGAAGCTCTTCAGACAGTGACAAAGCAGAGCCGAGTGGTTCTAAACAGGCGATTTACTTACAGGATATAATCAAAGGAATCACGTAGAAAAATAAGTGTACTTCAATTGGCCACACCCATATAACATGCATTATAAAAACATATTACCAACATTTCCAGCATAAATATAACAGCTTCTACTGAGTAACATATTCAGACTATAAAACTTGAGCATGTGATTGGTATTAATTATATATATATAACACAGACGTTCACACTCTATACTAGCAGCTGCCCTACTCTCTGTATTTGAGCAGTTGTGTACTTTCACGTCAGTGAATCTCTGCCCCAAATACACACACTTGCTCACTTTCAGTGTGAGATTTTTTGCTGAGGAAATAAAGTTCTGCTGAAACAGCCCAAGTTAAAAAATCCTTAACAGCAGCACAGGCAGAGCTTTTCCCCTCATCCCAGACCCTGCACACCACACTGCAGCACCAAGCCCTTCCTGAAGGCACCAATTTCTCCTGCCTTGCACACCTACAGGTTCTTCAACAAGCTAATGCACATGTACGGGCTTCTGTGGTGTGGTAGAGGACCAGGAAATTATGGTAAGACACAAGCAGGAGAAACAAGGTGATCCCCCATACCCCAGTGACTCTGCATTACATGCTTTTCCTCACCGGAAAACTTTCAGACATGCTCCATTTTATATCTTTACTGCCTGGCTACTACCAGCTGCTTGGCTCTCTAGCTTGCTGTACCTCACACAGCTGTTAAAGTTTATAGTTTTGTTCCCAGATTTATTGCAAATGATGCTGGTGCTTGAGATGAAAAATGAGTGCTCTTATGCAGTGCTAATTTGCAGACAGAAAGAGTCAAGAAAGGGGTTACTATTATGGACGTGAGCAAGTTCATCCCAAGAGGAAACGCAATCCATATAACTCCATTTCCTAAACCTAATTAATTTTGTGTTTAGTAAGAATATTTTAAAAGACCACCTGCTTGATTCTCACTAACAACCCCCAGGAAAAACCATATGTACATTAAATGCACACATTAGTATGTGACAACCATAAGTTAAAATTATGTGACTTCTTCCACCCCACCAGCACACTTGAAAACACCTTTCTTTAGCGCACCAGTCATGTTAGAACTCCTGTCACGCACAGGAAGATGCATATGGGCATCCAGATGAAGAGGAGAGAACATAAGCAGAGAGGCCAGACTAATTTTAATGTTAAAAAAAGCCCAAAACAACCCAAACAAAAAATGCTAACTTTAAGAGTCAATTAGAAGAATAAATAATAAGAAGCAACAGTAAGGTCAGGTATCCTTTAGAATCAGAGCTGTGAGTACTGCAGTTACCTAGGCAACATCTGCTTCTTTTTCTATTTAGGATTTCATCCATGTACAGGGACAGAAAAGTAAATGAGGGTTTTCAGAAACTATTCAGGTCTCTTTAATGGAAGCCATAATATAAGTGTGAGTACACATGCAGTTGTAAACTGTTGTCTTAAGGAGCAAATGTCAGGTTTTATACTTAAAAACATGATCTAAACCCCTCAAAAATATTATTTAATTAATTCAGAATGACAAAAACTTTAAGGCACCTGCAGTTAATATCTAGGCTAAAATAATAATCACAATTATTTCAATACACTGAGTAACATTTGAATTATTTATGTCTTGGACAACTAAAGCCAGTTTGTGAATCAGTTTTATTCACCCCAGCATTTTAGACTTCTCTGAAAACAAAGAAAACCCAAAACAAAAATAATATTTTCACACGATATAAAACATAGAAGAGCTTGTCAGGTTGACAGGGACTGTTCAGCTTCAAAATCCAGTGGGGTATGCTCTGAAATATTTCAGAGTTAATGGAACAGTTAAATCAACCACCTCTCGTAACTTGTGTAATGGAGTACTGTAGGCAGAGAAATATGATTGAATTTGTTTTCCTTCAACACTATTTACTACTGTTAAAATCTTTCAGCTTAAAAAGAAAGTGCTCAAAGGCAAATTTATATCCAGGAAGACAAATTGCTGCATTAACTGAAATTCACTAATTTGCTCTCACTGCAAAATGAAAATAACAGTTATCAGATTGGAGCAAAGAACAAAATGACATTTCTGAGACATTAATCTTTACAAGATGTTAAATGACTTGTAAAAATCTCAAGAAAAACTAAGGAATTAGTCAGACTATCATTTTCTCAAGAAATGAGAGTGACTGAGCTAATTGGATCATGTAACATACTGAGAACGTAATTCTTCAGTGAGTTTGGAGACTTAGTGGGGTTCAGTAAGGACAGCTGACTTGCCATGGACAAGCAATACAAGTGAAAATCAGAACTTTTTTCTGTCACCTGCTAGTTTTATCTATTTCATTTCCAACCTGGTCTGAAGCAGCACCTTGTGAACCCAAAGAGAACATTAATTGGTCATTGTATAGGCTTCTGGAGGCAGATAAGAGAAGGGATTTGACTACATAAATTTATAGAAAAATCTCCCTAATTATGTGGAACATGTAAGCAGATAATTCCATACCAATATTAAAAATGGATAAAAAGTTGGCTCATATCTACACTGGTGACATCAACCCCTTTGGATAATCACTGCACATAACCTAAATCCCAGATAATCAATTTAATTGTCTGGCTGTATGCCTAAACCTTAATTATTTAGAAAATTCAAATTAAAGACTATTAAATTCTTCATCCAATCCCTTTGAACTGGTTTTATTTTGCCATTATGAAGAGATAAGATACTCATCCCTTTTACCTCTTTGAAAAGATACATTTTTTTAATTATTATTCAAATACACATTAGGGTTTTGAAATTGGCTTGTAGTCATTTTCCAGTAGTCCTGTTCCTGCTTGCTCGTTGTTGAACAATGACTATTCTTGATTTTATGTGTGGTGGTTTTGTTTAGTTTGAGAGTTTGTTTGTGGTTCGGTTTTGAGGGGTTTTTTTTGAGTGAGAGTTTAGGTAGTCTTTTCTCCCAAGTCTCTTTTTTTCCTGTCAGAACAGCAGTTAGAGTTCTGCTTGAGAAGAAACTGGTGGCTTTAACATTTGTTTTCATAGCACATGAAGAGGGGAGGTCAGTACAAGCAACTGTCCCGTGTGACTAAAAGCCCATACACAAAGAAACCTGAGCCAAGGCATCTATCTACCTATTCCTCCTACCCTGCTCTCCTGTAGCAGGTGCATTGCAAGAGCTGACAGCACACCAATACAACCCCAAGCACAGTAATGTCTGAAGACAGACACTTAGTGCCTCCACGGTGCCTTCCAAAGAAAACTCAGTGCTTCAACTTGGAGAATTTTGCTAACATTTCAGAGACACAAATTATGTCTATACAGATGAAACATCCAGCTCGCAAATTGCAGCTGCATCTAAAAGTGCTAATGCTTACATAAAACATTCTCTGGCCCTTGAGAATAAGCAGGCAGCACTCAGGCATAATTCACTCTACAGTTCAGTGTAGCCATCAAATAAGACTGTATTACTGCCACAACAGAGGAGAGATGGTGCCAGTAACTTGTATTAGAGGTGGCAATGTGCATGACCGAGGTGGGATATTTAAGAATCACATAAAATCACAACTTTTTCACAGCTGCATTTTAACCTTACACAAAACAGTGATTTACTGGATGTGTTTTCTTAGAAGTGTATAAGACCTTCCCTTTTAAAATACTTTTTTCTCCTCAAAAGTTTATCTAAACAGCTTTTTTTAACTAAAAATTAAGGCTGCCAAGTGATGTTTAGTACTGTTCCAGGATGCCAAGTTAAGCAGTACACAAGTAGAAAAATCACATTTCCCTCTCTCAATCCTAGTCTCTTTAAGCAGTATCCAAGAACATTGCTGTTGCCCAGTCCCTCTACCCACAGAAATAAGCCTCTGTACAATACCCTTCATAGTCATGTTGATTCCCACAATGCCATCAGCCCACTTGACACTAATGCCTCCCAATTATGTGTCATTACACCTGAAGTCCCACTGATCTCCACTTTAGTCACTGGAAGACGATCAACAGGAGACTCACCTCCACATCTCAGCAGCAAATACTTGCATTTGATGGCTTAAACAAAACCAATTGAGTCTTCTCAGATGCAAAACAGTCTAGCACAAAAACATTAAGCTGCAAACCTGAAGCATCTTGTTTTATCCAAGTCTCTGATAGCACAGTTGCACCCAATGCAAACCTGAAGGTATCCTCAGCGTTTTCAGATGTTCGGTTCTTGCTGAAACCACTATTGCCAAATATAAGCTTCAACCAAACAACCTTACTGCATTTAATGACAGAGTTAAGGCAGATATAAACAAACAACAAAGCCTTTTGCACCCACATGTAGACAGAATCAACTTGCAGGCAAAAAACATCCTTTTGTCAGAGTTAGTTCTCTCCCTCCACAGGGAGGCAGGGATTTCAGGAAACATGCTACAGCTGTTGTCTGTACTTCTTTCTCTTTGTACCACTTAATATTTTAGACAGGTTCTCTTTTGGCCATCTGCTGAAAGTACCATCTCCAGATGTCATGACTGAAACACAACTAATGAAGTTCAGAGTCTGAATAGAAAGGACACACGGTTTTCTATTGGCAGGGCTCATACTGACAGAAACCAGACCTGCAGAAAGCAATCATGGCTTATTGAACACATCTGGCTCACAGAAGGTAGAGTTGCCCTTCCTTCCCACTTGTCCAGAGTTTCAGTTCCAAGTCTTAGCTGTTTGTGCTTTTGCAGTTAAGTTCTTATGACACTTTATGAGAGAAGAAGCAGAGGAATTATACACACCTCCTATGTTTTGGCTAACAACTTGGTATTTAAGACTGTCACATTCCAAGAAAAACTGTTGTTACTCCCCTCTTGGGCTGCTCGCAATGAGAGTCAAAGGAATCATAAAATTAAACAGGTTTGATGGATCCTTAACAGAAAACCACACTCATGATCACCTATGGATCCTCCAATCTCCCAAGTCGTTTACATTTCATGCAATTGTTTCAAGCACACTTCCACAGAGGCAAAACATTTGCTTCACGTATGTCCCTACATTTTGTTGTTCTAAGCCAGTCTGTACAAGCAAATTCACCACGAGGGTCTTCAGCAGAACTCAGGGGCACACCTTTGGTGTAGGTAGCCCATTACCCGGCCGCCTGTGGCCCATCTGTGTGACATCAGGCCAGCCTGCCAGCCCCTCCCTCTCCCACTAGCACTGAAAGCAAAAATCTGTGCAGTACACTAAAAAACTGAACAGTCTCTATACCCATCACAGTCACCATGGGACAAAAAGGGCTTGATTTTTGCCTTCCTAGTCAGGATTTGGAGATCTTTAGTAATACAGAATTAATCTTTTAATTCTAAGTTGCCTAGTGATCTGAATAGAAACATTGCAAAGTTACCTGGGGGCAGGGAGAGGGGTTAGGAAAGACTGTAAAACTTGAGAATGAGGCTGCAAAACATCACATTCTATGCACTAAAATACAACATATGTGAATTTTATCTAGAGGGACCACACGTGTGGTTTCCACTTACAATTAGATGAGAAAAAAAACCAGTTCTATTTAATATTTGGTTACATTAAAACATTCTATGCTTTAACAACACCATAACATTTACCTACACATTTATTTAAAAATCTGCTTGGTGAAAGACAGAAAAAACAACATATTGCACTTGTGAAAGCCGAAAAATTAACATACACTTAATGGAATTCTTAGTCAAGTATTAACTTCCACGACACTGAACCAAAGCCCAACATGCCAGAAAAAGCACCAGGTCTTTTCAACTGCAGCAGAAATAACTGTTCTTTCAAATGTTCACTTCAGTTCTTATGTAAGCAGAGCACTCTTTGAAGTGAAATAAAGTTTTACAAAACACAGGCTAAATAAAGATCAGAGAATCTGAAAAATCTTTGGTATTTTTATCTTTTTCTGTGCCACAGAAGATAAAGCCCACATCAGAAGTCTTCCTCAATAACCTCCAGACAAACAGCAGAAACATTTTTCAGATGAGAAAAAGTATTAACCTCCTGAGATTTAATAAAAGATGGAAAGAAAAAAATAAGCACCAAACTCTTACCTTGCAGAGAACTGAAGCTGCACCGCTTCACTCAATGCCTTCAGCAGGCAGAGACTCAAACTTCTGCTCGGTAGCACAGACCAGCAGCACTGGCTCCTTCGTCTTTCTTTTCCACCCTCCACAGCTGTTGGCAATACCTCCCAGATTAGACATCATCACCAGCGCCTAAACAAGTCCTCAGGCATCAAATTACCAGCAGAGAACCCTGTGCGCTCTCACACCTCCATTCAATTTACCTCAGTAACAATTCTGCTGAGAATCCACAAGTAGTAGCAAAGCCTAGCTCTTACACTTGCCTCTAGAAATTTGTGAAGTGAAAGGGACTTTTTCAACTTTAAATGATTTTCTGATGTCAAACATGTAAACAGAAAGACTCCAATGTCACCCCCTAATCTCTAAATAAACTGCTCTTAAAGGCAGTGGAGCTGCTCTTTATATAAAAGCTAGAGTGTTCTGTTTCTGTTTTGATGCAGCATTCTATTGAATAAATTAAACAAAAATATTTTAAATTAAAAACAAACAAACAGCCTAAACAAAAAAGCCCACTCAAAGTATTTCCTACCCAAAGACCAATTGAACGAATCTCATCGACCATCCATTTCCTATCCCCTCAGCTGGTTCTGAGCGTGAAGGTCATGCAGTTCCCCACACTCTGGAAGGGAAGCCAGTGCAAGTCCCTGAACTATGCAGCTGATACCACTAGGTTTCATTAAAAATTTTGGGAAGATGTGTTCTCTCAAGAGCAAAAAAAGCCCATATGTCTGAGCTTGTAATGCTTACATCCACATCCCAAAGCTACCACATTTCACTGTGAATTGCAAGTGCATAGACTGCATGGCAGAGGAGATGCTTTGAGAACAAGGAAATAAGATTTCTGATGAAATTCATATCACCTTGTTTCTCTACCTAAACTTTACCAAAGTTCAGCTTTAGAGCTGAGGTTTGGGATAGCTTCTACTAATAGGAACATACATATGATTACAGCTAACCCTTAACAAGTATATTTGCCCCTAGTCAATTGCCAGAATGGTAAAAGATGTCAGTTCGTGATGCTGGTTCTACTGAAAAAGCTAAAAGCAAAAGTAAAACTAGAAAAACATTCAGTGTATATTACTGTGTCTTCCAAGGTATGGGGCAGAGGAGGGAGAATCTGTCTTTAGTAGAGATATGGCACTGGTTTTGTTAGTGTTTCAAACACATTTCACAGTTTCCCACTTCTCTGTGAGCAAAAAACCAATACTTATGTAATTCAAACACCTCTAACCAATCACCTATTCTTAGTAATTGTTGAAGTGTTGCATGCCATTATTTGGTCTAAGAGAATTACTAAGGTTCCTGGCATCATTGTTGCAGAAGTTGGTAAATCTTTCTGTTCTGATGTGAGATTTAAGTCTTATTTTATTTGTGACTGCTGCTTGCCTGAGATACTGTAAAGTGTCCTGCACATTGCATACTCTTACTCAAACTAGTGATCTGTTATGAAACACTTTTTCTTGATACCAACTAATTTTCATTTACCATATCTCATAAATAGTCTGTGTCACTCTGGAGAGGTAGCCAAATAGCTGAAAACTCACATGAAGCTGCACCAGGCCCTTTTTCAAGTATTGCCCCATATACTCATGGTATGATAACAAGCAAGAGCTTTTCCAGCTCTAAAACTTGGAGTTTTCTGACAGGTTTAAAGGGACATCTTACACTTTCATTTAAAGCACAAAGTTCCCAGATCATCCCTCAGAAGAATTCCAATTCCCACTTTACAGCACATCAAAGCCTGAATGGGTAGATAGGCATTGTAACATGCACAATTGTTTCATAAAATTTGTACATGCATAAGAAGAAACTTTCAGTGCCTTGGGTTCTCTTTAAATGCAAATTGTCAGTCAGCTATGATTCTTGCCATCCAGATATTCAGCACTTAGCCCTAAAGGAACTGGCCCACTAATTTCTGTTGAACTCTTTTAATTCTAATATACTTCAAATTGGGGCATGTCACCTAGTTTTTATTCTTTAATGCACAAACCAGATTTTCTTTTTCTCACATTTTTATTAAACTCAAGAAAATCTTGTAAATTCTAAGTAGTTATTTTGAATGGAAGGTATTTCATTGTCAGTCTTCAGCAAAAGGTCTATACTTGGAAAAAAAGCGGTTCATCTTATTGCCATTAAATCGCTTCTTGCCCACACAGACTCCTCAATGAGAACTGACAGATAACTACTCAGAAAAGCAAGCTCTGAACACTGCACATCAGCAGCTCTAAGACAAAATAACATTTAGCATGAGACTAGAGAAGGGAATCATACCTTCAACTGTGATTAAACCACATCTTGATCTTGATGAATTAAATCATCTTTAAATCTACCCACAAACTTGTGGAAGTGTTTAATTCATAATGGCAAGATTATAGTATAAATACATATAGCAGGAGTTTGTAGTTGTTTTTCATGTCATTATTTCTAATATAAGTAATTATTTGAGCTAACATATAATCTAATGGGTTTGAAGCTCATTTACTGCATAACTCCCCCGCCCCTCCCAAACCCCAATCTATATAGCCATTTTATTGCCAAGATACTGTTTATTCAAGTGTTATTAATTGCAGTGATTAGATTCATATGATTTACTGCATGGTGACTTTCAGCAGTGTGGATTATCTGGCAAGGAATGAAATCATTCTGCAGTCTTTCCCTCTCTCCCCTGGCTGCCTACTTTCATGAAACCTGGGTGGATGTTATAATTATGACATGTCTGCCTATGGATTAATCATGTAAGATGTGGACGCACTCACACAGTATGCATGTATATAGCATGCATATGGGTGTATAAAGTCTTGTATCTTCAGGAAACCAAGAGAAAAAGTCCTCTTTTGAATTTCCAAGTAAAGATGCTCTGGAGTGGTTCTTATTTGCCCTTGCTTAAACAAAGAACTTGTCCAAGTACTCCAGCAGTCCTTAAGGCCTAGGACAGCCACCTCCAGGACCTGCTCTCACCCCATGCTCTGGGATTGGCTCTGTCCCAGCAACATCTGCAGCTCCCTCAGCTTAATTTACATCTGTTTTCCATGGGTGTCTCACCAGAGGATGACCCTATAGTGAACCTAAAAAGAGTAACAAAAGTGCAAGGACAGCTGACATTGCTTTTTTAACTTTAACATTCTCATCTCTATCCCTGCTTTAGATGCCTTCTCTTACTCATTTTGAGATACGTTTAATGACATGAAGGTCCCACTCTAACAACATCATGAAGTGATAGGGCATTTGCCCCGAAGTTTTTAGCTGCCAGACTAATAGTGATGATGATTCAGATGGGAAAAGACATAGTGATAGAAGAAGGTTACTGGCTGCTGGAATTTGTAAACCTTATTGTCAAGGAATATGTTTGCTGTGCAAGTGGTAATCTAGCATATGGGCATATCTAGCCCTGGCAGTTTCATACCAAAAATGGAAAGTAATGTTAAATAGGGGCCCTTCAGAAAGGGCATCACCAAATACCTATAATGTTGTCCTCTGTCACAGACATTTCCAACCATTGAACATATGCAACCACTATGCTTAGAAGGTAACTCTTTTTGTGACTCACAACAATAGTCTACATGAAGATCTGGAGGTGTCCTACATGACCTGCTTCTTATCACAGCCACCAACTCTAGCAGTCTGTCTGCCTGTTCCTTCTCACTCCCACTCCTCTCAGGGAGCATCTGAACCATCCTTGCAAAGTGGAGAAAAAAGTCAATAGGACAAACTGAGAAGGGTATGGGAATTAGGTCTGAGTTGTTTTAAAATGGAGAAAAGTAGTCAATTCATGACCATCAATAAAGCATTAACTAGGGCAGTCTGGGGCAGAAGATCTCCACTGGTGCCTCTTGTTTTATAATTTTAGCCTTCTGTTTCCTTGATTTTATTATAAATGCTCCCAAATAAAGATGTTATGGTTTGCATCAAGCAAAATGTTTTGTTCTACACAGAATAATGCACGTGCCAGTTTATTCCAGAATCAATAAACTCAAAACTGGTCTTAGCTGTTCCTATTATATTGATCTCCAAGGTGTTATCACCAATTCAGTTTTCACATTATCATCACAGTAATTATCGTATTATCCTTGCAACTTTAGTGCAGAGTTGCCAAGATATTATCTGTGAGTGTCCAGCTCAGTTAAAAATCTCTTTGCATATTCATTTGCTTAAATTCAGGCAAGTGCATACTAAATCAAGGCCTAAATAAAGAACAGACTGGTCTTCAGAACTGGCTTAAGCATAATAGCACAGTCAAGATATAAGAAAAAGGAAGGGGAAAGACATATCTCTTTCCTTTTCCTTTATGTATATATAAATGTAAAACTATTCATAATTATGAGCCACCAAAGTTCTTGTAACAAATTTATTTAAAAATACTATTTTCTGAATTGTAAATGTCCTTAAATATGAAAGACTATATAGACAGTTATAACATGGTCATTGACACAAATCCATTTACATGAGATATAACCCCTTATAGTAGCTCTTGCCAAAACTGCTTGGATTTATTAAAAATTAAGTCCCTATGAATGTTAGACTTCATTTTATCTTGACTTCAGCAGGGAACAGATGTCTGCCATCCTTCTGGTTGTGAGAATACAGACCTCACTGTTATCTACCAGCACTATTATCTACCAGGCAGTAGCTGCTAGTTCAGACACATCCAGACATCCTTCATTCAAACTACAGTTCAGAGAATTCTTAATATTAAATGATGCCTCTCAGGAGCACTTTATCACCCATCACTTATGGTACTTGTTAATGCAGTTAAGCCTTCGTTTTCTAGCCAAAATAAAACATACAAATAATAGCTGTATATCATGACAATTTAAGTAAGTTTCTGATTTGTATGAGAAAGATCCAAAAGCAGAGAACAGAAATTTGAATGAGGCAGAGAAGATCTGCATGGAAAGTGTTGCTGCTCAGAAGCTGTGAGGAGCTCAGGACAGATGGATGCTGAGTAATTATAGAATTGTAGGATTAAAAACAATCAGTAGACCTTCTTTACTGCTCATACATCTGCCTACCAATTCAAACTGCCTCCTCATGTACAGGTAGCCACTTTAAATGCACACTAGAAAGGGAGGTCAAGGCCCTTTACAACAAGACTTACAAGCTAGAAACAACAGAATAAAAGAAATGGCTATAATTGCTCATTAACACAGTATATTCCAACAAACCAAATAGCTTTATTTTCTCAATAATTTATTCCAAGCACTTGTGGTGCTTTTTCCACCTTTTGTGGCTGTGCAAGTTAAGTTTTCTGAATTACTTGAACTAATTTTAGCTGTTAAGAACAGGTCACTGATATTTAACACAATGCCCCAATCTGGTCACCCTGGGTCTAATTTAAGCTATGCTTTTCTAGGTGTTGATGAGGCTCCTTTAGGAACAGAGCTGCAAATTGCTCTTGCCCTTCTTACTCCCACTCAGGGATTGCTAAATAGGATTGCTTCTAAACATTTTCACATCACAAAATATCTTCTGTGGGCTTTTATCTCATCTTATGGAACACCTGAGGTGGCATCATGAGCTGCCATGGTGACACTGGAAACAGGAACACAGTTACCAACAGCCTTTGCTTAAAAGCACTCTGACATTTGCCTGCCTCAGGTTTGAAGGGAACTGAGGCCAGAAGGGTTTGTATGGAGATCAGACTGACTGGTCCCTTCTCAGTCTCACATTTCTTTGAAAATGCTTAGAAGAGGCGAGAATATTTAATTGAACCCACTAAACTGTTTTTTTTTTTGCTAAAATGTCCTTTCCAGAAAGGCCTGGGGACACCAAACAGTGAGTTTACCTGTTCCTGGAGTGATATGCTAGAAACATTTAAGCCTTCTAAGTCTGAAAAATGATTCCTAGTTATCCATTTGAAGTGCTTCAATCTCTGCACTTCTAAACATTGATTCAGGTCCTCTATTTGTCATTGAAATCAATGTATTCAGGTCTGATATACAACCCTGCAAAGGTACTCAGAGATACTATATTCTAGAAGCATTCCTTCCATGACCTTGCATGCATTGCTGCTAGGTGCTGAACTTTGCATTTGACTGCATTTAACACACACTTCAGCTGAATGGGCCCAGTTTAGCTATGTGATTTACCTCTCACCATAACTTAACAATCTGAAACTTCAGAAATTTTAAATCTGAAGAAGTTTAAAATCCAAAACTGTGAAATATTTTGTAAACCTTACTCTTCTTTTATAAAAACCAGAGTTGTACCAGCACTTGTCTTTAAAACTCCATTGGAAATACTGTTTTAAGACCACTTTTAGGGATCTGCTAGTCCATACATCATTTCTCCCAAGTTTTGCTCTTACTATGCTATTTATTTTTGTTTGGTGGGTTTGGTTTGTTGGTTTGGTTTGATTTTTGTGAAAGGACACAGTGAAGTCCCTGGATTCTTAGAAATTGCTGGGATGCCTTTGAGAAACATTACTGAGTAGCATCTCTAGCTCTGTTTACAGTCCACAAGAGCAAGCCTCCTTCTCAGGGTGTTCTCTCATTTAAAGCATGTGGGTGATATTGATGTTGCAAAAGGCATAAACGGGGGGCATCTATAAATTTCCTCATTCAGCGTCTAAGTGCTGCTACCACTTGAACTGCTGCTTAGAACTGAAATTATATTGTGAGTCTACAGCCCCTTTCTAACCATTTACACCTCATTTTGAGGTCAGGCTGCTTTTTCCTATCCTTCATGACTTAGAGGGAAATTCTCCTGAAGATCCAATTATACCATATAGTGTAGCAGCTATAATTAAATGAGAGGGAACTTGATCTGTGCTCCATGACACTGGGTTATTTAAAGGATTTGTGAATAATTGGCTTAACTGAGAACAGCTGTAAAATTATGCTAAAAAATCAGACAGAGCAAAAATTTGGCTGCCATAATTGAATTTGGAGTTTAAGTCTTTTCCTTTTTCCAATGCATGGGCACGTACACTTTAGGGTTTTTGTTGTTGTGGGTTTTTTTGGTTTTGTTTGGGGTTTTTTTGTTTTTGTTTTGTTGGTTGGAGGTTTTTTGTGCTGAAACATCCTGGAAGATAAAAAGGAATTTATTGAAATCTGAATTTAGAGACAATTCCAATAAATCTTACCTATAAACTGCCCCAGATTAATTTAGGCATATGGACATGGAAAAGTCCATGCCTTTACTCTCTACAGAAGGAGTGCACTTTCTTTGAAACACAAGTGAAGCATTTCCTGGGATGTTCAACAGGAACAGTTATGTTCTATTCCTAGGAGAAACATGTCTTGTTCAAATACCCCCATGAGCCTCACTTTTAGTGATACCAGATCAGGACTACTGATGTTCTTCCCTGCCAAGAGAGAAGTGACTTTTTCAAATCCCTGCGAGCAGGGAGGTGTCTCTGTAAAACCACTTTCCTCAGGAATTCAGTCATCACCTTTACTCCAGAACGCAGCAATGCTTAAAGCATAAGATTGCTTCAAAGCCCCTTTTCAAAGAAAGTGCACTCCTTCTGTAGAGTAAAGGTGTGGACTTTTCCATCTCCAAATGCCTTTTCCTCATCAAGATCTTAAATTTCAGGCACAAAATACAGATAAAACAGGTTCAAATCGTCACGGTGATAAAACCAGAGTTTCTTCTGTGACGTAGATTGCCAACCTGTGCAGCAGGATCTTTAGTGTCACTGAAAGCTATCTGTTCCCATAGATGATCACAAAAGTTTCTTCCAATAAGGAAACATTTGGATTGTGACTGCGATATGTTTCAGAGGAGGAGGTTGTGACCTCTTGTGGAGCAAAATCTGAGACCTTCAAACACTTCTTGCATTTAGATGTCAAATCCCAGTTCCACTGAAATCAGTGACACAGTCTAAATAATTCATTAAAAACTGAAAAGTAACATCATGTTAAACACTAAAAGGTTGGTGTAGCTGGGAGTAAGTGCAGGTAATTTTATTCCACTTATCACTGCAATAGGAGCTCAGTGACTTCATCGAAACGACAAATCAGCCAGTTTATCTGTCCCTCAGCTGACTGCTATGCAGTGCCCATGGCTTGGCTCTGGATGAGAACACTGTAGCATCCCAGAGAGTTGCAGAGAGAGGAGCCACTACTGTAATTTGCTAGGAACATGTAGTAGCGAATGAGCAGTGCTGAAATGAATTTGTATAGTAATTACATCTCTCTTAGCTCAGCTCAGATAGAACTCACTCAAAAAATTGCCAATAGTTTTTAACGATACCCTATTGTTACGTCACAGCAGTTAAATGTCAGAGGATGCAGAGGGTGTCAAAATTGATAAAACTGCCATATTAATTGTTTCAATTTTTTTTTTGTGAGGCAGCTAATTTTCCCTGCCTGTTATGCATTAGGAAAATGCACACAAATAAGTCTGAGATTCACCAAACACTGTGACATTTTATAAAAGGTCAATTTTGTAGCAGTAGAGCACAAGATCAGTATAGAAAATACACTACTGTGGGGGGGGTTTGTGCAGTGGAAGTTAGTAATTAGGCTGTTCTCGTGATGAAAATGCTGTTTAAAAAAACAGTTCTTCTGTGATATCACGTTTTATGAAATGCTTGATACAGGTGAGAGCTCAATTAACATCTCTTGTTCTAAATAGTTCAGTCACCCCTACTATGCTTCTGCCTCTAATGTCACAAGGTCGATAGCTTCCAAATTTCTGGAATGGAAACATTAACTCAAGTATTTTGTAGATTGGAGTTAATCATAGTCAGCTTCAAAGGCCTCACAATCACTTCAAGTTACAGTGTTTGAGTTTGTAACCTGGTCCTGAGGCACTTTGCTGTGTACTAGAAGCATTTGTTCAGGTCACATTAATATTAAAAGGACATAACATTTTTATCTGATTGGATTCCTTTTCTTTGAGGTACTTTTATGTTCCCTGTGAATATTATTTTTTTTCCCTTTCCAATACTATCCTAAAACCAAACCCAAAATAAGTAATATGGGATAAATGTAGTGCATACCTTTCCCTGTGGATAGAACATTGATACATCCTCTTATGGTAAGTCAAATCAAACTTTTAAAACTAGTTTCTGACAGAGTTCAGTGTTATAATTTAACCATTACATATAGAACAGATTAAAAAAACCTGGAAAGAGTAATTTCAGATGCACCTTCTTCTATAAATTTCTTGTTTCAGTATTTGTGTAGTAGCTGCCTGTTTCTCCTGGGAGCACAATTCTATGATGCCTCTTAAGATCAGTACTAACTTCCACATTGGCCTCCACATGCAGAAGTATCTGCTTAACACCAAGCAGTTAAGCTTAATGAGATAATTAAATACATAAATCTTCTGATTTTTTTTCACCAATCCTTTTTCTCCAGAACGCAAACCTGGGTATCACAAGTCAACAGGCAAGGGAAAAATTAATTTGTAGAGCAACAAATACTGTGATTCTCTCTTCGGAAAATAAAACCAAATCATTCTATTACCAGTTGCTTTTAAGGCTCCCATCAAACTCACTCAAGTACTCATGTTAGCTTCATTCCCTTCGATCCTTTGAGAAACTGAAGCCATGGGAGATTGAATGTAGACATGTTGCCAGCCAAGAACTTTTCAACTGACTCATCTGGTTGCATGCAAAGTTTTAAGGGTTACTGAGGGGAAGATTGATATTTGGGGTTTTGCACAGAGACTGTGCAATCATTTTTGGTGCTGCTTTGAGGTATTAACATGTCAGACCAGAAATACTATTTAAGAGATATTGTCCGCAGATGATATAGAAAGATCTAAATCTTCCTTGATCAGTCATGGCCACAGAAGGATAGCTGGACAGCTTTCTCCAAAGGTACCGTCAGAATTATCTACTGTACATAAGGTCGCTCTCTACTGCGAGGTGTACCTGTTTATAAGGTACAGTATTTTAAGGAGATGTAAAATAGACATGCTGTTTATTGTACTGAGGTATTTTATCTACACTTGCTACCTCTCTTTTATCCACTTTTTTAGCCAGAATTTTCTGTTCTCCCATCCGACAAGAAAAAAGCACTGATGCATCATGCCAGCAATTCAGCTATGATTAGAAGGCCTCCTTTTTAAAACATACTAAAAAGTTGGAAATTAATTGAAATGTATGCAAGCTCATTACACCCAAATCTTCTAGTTATTTAATGAATGGAAAAACCTTCTCTTTCAGTTAATATAGAAAAAAAAAGAAAAAAAAAAGAAAAAAAAAAAAGAAAAAGGTCTTTGTTCCTAGATAAGAGTTCCAGAACTCATCTTTCAGCAGCAATCTGAGAGCACACAGAGGCCTCAGTACACAGAAAGAAGGGTACAATCTGGCATTTTAATGTCATAAAACAAGCCAAAGCTTGCTTCTCAGAATACCTTGTAGATAACTCAAAGGGAAATCAATGTTATAGCACGTGTACAAAATGCATTCCAAGTTCCCGGAGCAGAACAATGGTTATGTGCCAACATCTCTAAAAAAAAAAACCCACCACCAAAATTAAAAGAAAAAAAGTCCAATTTTATCCATCAGTACAAAGGTATATAAATATAAATCCAGCAACTTTGAAAGCAAATTCTTCTTAACAAATCTGATCTCATACTTTTTCTAAAGTCTGGGAGGACCTCTAGTTCTGCCTAATAAGAGCATACTGCCATTGAAAAATTCATCTTCATTTAAAAAGTATATAAACTCCTATGGAATATTAGTGTGCAGCAAGAGATGAACAGGTTACAGTAGAAATCAGTGCATATGAACCAATACTTGGTCTCAGAACGCCGACCTGTGACACCAGCCCCTCTGTGCCAGGGCAGTGTGCTGATTGCTGTGTATGCGGGCTTGTACCAGGAAAGAAAAGACCTGGAGGACTGGGACTTTGCCAGGAGAGTGAGGTCCTGAGAGCGCCCGTTCTGAACAATTTTTTTATGAAGCTTGGCTAAATGGCATCAAAAGTGGGTTAGTTTAACATAAAGCAAAACATTCCCTCCCTAGTACTCCCAGCTGATTCCCAGTGGCTCAGCTGGCGATGTCCCGGCGCCACCTCCTGGTCCCCGGCAGGGCTCCCAGTTACCGGCCTTGCACAGACCCAAAGGGCGTGTTTTCACAGCATCGCAGAGTATTCTGAGTTGGAAGGGACCCAAAAGGATCATTGTGTCCAGCTCTTAAGTGAGTGCCCCGTACAGGGATGTTTTGTTTAAGTGTTTTTGTTTTTTTCTCTCGCAGCACTAATCAGGTTTCAACCACATTCAAATACTTGCAATATCTATGGAAAGTTGACCTATTACAGAAAAATAATCCCCAAAATATTCTGCTCTCTTTTCTCACTTTAAATTCCAGAAAGCCACTCCTTCTTCATCAGCTGATCAAATTGTGCTGCTGTTCCAAACCATGCAAAATCCTATGAAATACAGTGACTGTGACATGAGCAAATGTTAGACTGATGGAACCAAGTGTTTCAAATGTTTACCCACTCACTGATTGTAAGCTGAAACATTACTATATCAAAAGTAGCTGTTCTAGCTGAGCAGAACTGGATGCTTAGTAAATGTCAGGTGTCTGAGAGTAGGTCACTTCTAATAGCAGACTGTAATCCTTTATGGAGATTATAACCCTCAAAGAGAGAATATTATGTTTCTAAATTACTTAATTTAGAAGAATAAATATAAAACAGTTAAAACCACACCAGTAATAAGAAACATCATATTCCTCCACGTAGTATAAATTCCTTAATTTTGTCCCATCACAAGTATGGATGTGTACTCGTTCTTTAACACTCAAAAGTTATGGTGGGTATATAGGCTGAAAAAAGCAACTTAAACCATTCCACACAGGCATAGCTCTTACCACACAATGAGTAAGTTATGAATGCTTCCAAAGACACTGTTAGTTATAACAAATGAATGAAAGTTGCACACAAAACCTTTCTTGAACATCTCAAATTTAATGGAATCAGAACAATTCTATACAACTATATACAGATTTTAAAGCAAGACTAAATACCTACTACTTTCTACATACAATCATCTGAAATAATACAATGGAAATATGTAGGAAATACAAACACACTTTTGCAAGATTATTTTGGTATTCTTGATCGTAGTCGTCGCTTGATGATTAGATGATCACTTTCCTTCTCTTTTTGGTCTACAAAGACCTGAAAAAGATGGTATTAAAAGATGGTTACTCAGCATTTCTTCAGAGACAAATGACATATACTTCTAGACTTGTTTTTCCCCAAAATCTGTTTTCAGAATGAAATTGACTGTGGAAAAGCATGGATGTATCTGCATGCTATTATGCCCAAATATCAGCTGGGCATAAATGGAATTCAAAAATACCTTAGGCGCTTATTTGCCCTGCAACATTAATTGTATATGCAGTCCTTTATCTTTAGCATGTCAATCATGTTATCCCAAATCTATGGATCCCTTAATGATCTCTATTTCTATTCTCTGTTTATGCTACACTTAAACAAACTGCAACTACTGGAAAGACTAATTAAGACTTAACTGCTGTAGCACAGGGAAAAGTAATACTCCACATACCACAGCTAAGATATCTATGAATCCAAAGGTAAGGATATCTCCAAGACTGCTGGATCACCCATACAGTAAGTCAACAGTCAAACAGAGATGACAGGTGAGAACACAGAGAAAATTAAGGAAAACAGCCAAAAGAAAAGACCAAAAGGAATGGTTAGGTAGGATCAAGAATTAAGTTGGTATTTTCAAACATTTTTTGCAACTTGATTAGACCTTTGGATCTGTTTTGTTGGCCTTATAGTTTATTTTAAGGTAAGATTACAGAAAAACATTACAGTGGACAAAACAGTAACCTGTAATCACTTACTGAAGAAACAGGGATCTCTAGAGGAGCAGAAATGTCAGCTGAATACAGCTTTCTCTTAGCTCGTTTTGGCTTGAGCTCCTTTTCTCTGACATTTTCTGGTTCTGCAGACTTGGGAGAGCTTATTGTCTCAATCAGCTTCTTTGCTAGAAAACAAATTTTATCATAAATACACGCCTTAATGGTTTTGTGAGCCTCAAAATTAATGAATAAAGCAAGCTTTATTAAAAGTTTAAAAATGAAACCAATGTGGTCCAAAGCTCAAATATAAAACCCCAGAAGTAGTATTTGACTACCACAGGCTTTTTTGAAATTGCTCCATATTCAGTTTAATGAAGTCTTCCAAACATTTTCATGAGACACTTTCAGATTCTGTAGAACCAACCTTCCCCTTGCACATCCATCAAAAAACATTAACAAAGTTTCCACAGAAACAAGAAATTGTTTATGTAACAAGGTAAGATTTGGATTCATCTCTTGTTTTTTTAGAGTAGCAGGGCAAGTTTCTAAAATTGCCTATATCTGTAAGAACAAAGTAACTCTGACATTTTGAACCAAGCAGTTATCATTGCTTTTAGGATATATTCACACACATCCTACACTGCATCTTTCTTTCCAAGTGGTTTACTTTTACACTTAACCTGAACTTTAGAACCATGTGATCCCTGCAATCAAGACCATCTCTTCTACTCTGCCATTCTGCAATGCTCAAAGAACAGGGAATAAGCCTTATTTATATTATACAAACCTTTAGAGTGAATAATAGTAGGAGAACTCTGGAAAAAATCACCAATTTTCTGGAGTGTCCCATCTTTCTTCTTATCTGACTTTTTACTTAAAGAAGATTCTTGCTTTCTTAAGGGGAACTCTTTTCTAAGAGACTGTGTAGTAGACATCTGTACAGAAATACAAGTTTATTCTTTATGCTGAAAATGGTCTTATCTTCAATTTCATTTTATTTTACTTCAGTGTGATTTTCAAGATGACATTTTGAGCTTTCCTACTGACACCTCTGTTTATTTTAGTAATGATAACATTATAGCAAGCAATGCAGACAACCTCATTTTATGCAGAAGAAAAAAAATTGCTGAAGTTTCACGGAATACGTTTAAGGACACAAGTCATACAGGAAAAAAATAATTTCTTTTTTAAAAAAGGCAGATTCAAAGTTGTAGAGTATTTGATTAGACAAGATGTTCTAATTATAAATAAGAGGACTCTGATGAGGCCAATAAACTACTACTTACCCTCTAAACCTGCCCAGGTTACTACTATGGCATAAAATCATCTCTTTATAATTGCCATGAATATAAATAACATAAACCTTAGTTTTACTTCAAGGACATTGCCTGTAACATCACTTTCTAATAGCATGCTCAAACTAGTCTGGGTAACTATTCAACAAGTTACATTCCTCCCTTTGAATGATTCTACACTGCAGATAGGACAATACACATTCCTGGCAAATATTTTCGTTGGCTTATAGAGTTTAGTAGAAGACAACTTAAGTGTTTAAGAATTCTATTCAAGTACACAGATAAGGGTAAGATACTGCCACATAAGAGTATTTGCTCCTTTAACAAGTCCACCTTTACAAAAAAGGCTAAGCTAACTTCAAAAATGGAACAAAAATCAAACCATTTTTTTGTTGCTTGTAGAAGGTGAATCAGCCATAGCAGATTTTGCATTTCTCTTGTTCTCACTTTTCACAAAATCCTAAGAAAATCAGGGAATTAGAAGAAATAATAATTGTTACCAATAATTGCATAAACCAGAAGAAGCAATTCTGCAGAACTGGTCTGTAATCTCACAGATCAGAGCTAGAGACAGGAAGAAATGGCACTTGCAGGGAGACAGAAATGTGAAAGGTAAAGAGAAAGTGCAAATTAAGGACAAGAGGCCAGAGTCTGGACCAGTTGAAGTCTATGACCTTATTCAAAACAGGCCAGAGATCCACCACTTGTGGGGGGGGAGTGTAAGGTTTAAATATACCCTACATATATCCTTAGGATCTCAGTGAGAAATCGGATGTTAAGAACAGAGTTTTAATAAATGATCAGAGTAATACACTGAAAAGCTGCACAAGAGATTTTATCACTTGGTCTGGTTCACACCTCATTCATGTCTACACTCTTCCTTTTCCTTTTTGGCTTGAGCATTTTAA
Organism: Campylorhamphus procurvoides; assembly: GCA_013396655.1. Classification (NCBI taxonomy): domain Eukaryota; kingdom Metazoa; phylum Chordata; class Aves; order Passeriformes; family Dendrocolaptidae; genus Campylorhamphus; species Campylorhamphus procurvoides. Next base: position 404,163 of record WBMV01005344.1, on the reverse strand, counting down.
CTGTAACAGGTGAAGTGCTGCCCTGGTGCTTCACCTCCATCTTATTGGGCTGCAGAGGTGTGAATTGGATTTCCATCTCTGGTTTTGGGAACCGACTAGTTTTTCCATCTTCTGTGGACACTTCAGAAGAGTCAAGGACAATTTCTGAATGGTCCTGAAAGTATATGGAAATTTTAAGAAAACAATTTTTAAAATAACTGTGAGTTAAATAGTATAATACATATCCCCCCCAAGTGGACTGCAAAGTAAGCATTCTATTTTCTAGCTGTTAGCTTTCAGAACATTTACAGTAGAACTGAAGAAATCTATTTACACTATAGCTGAGGTAAACTCTTATTCCAGAAAACTTTTTTTGTCAAATTTTAAAAAGTTAACATTTGTATCTATGATCACAGAATGTTCCTTGCTGAACTCACCCTGATACTATGTTTCCACGTGCTTTTCCTCAAGGGCAGAGACAACTAGTCACAGTTTTCACAGCTAGTGGTAGAATTGACATGATTTTCTCCACCTTAACTCTGCTGCTCTTTAGGAACTAGGCAGTAATAGCAGCTTTTACAAAACAACTATAATCTTTCTCTATCTTGGCTTTAGGGAGCTTTCCCTTCCCCTTCTACACTAGAGGAGTTACATTGTGTAAGTAAGCAGATCCCACTGGCAAGCAGTCTGCCTGCTATTGCTCACCCATTGAAAAGGGTTTATATTTTTTTGCCACGTGACATATCTAATAATCAGCCACTTCATATGCATCAGGGAGAAGTAAGTTTTCAAGAGCACATGGTTGAAGTCAGATGTAATTATTCACATAATTGTATTATACAGCCTTTATTTCTACCAAAAGCCACTAAATGAGGTGATCTGATCATCAAGGGATTTGCAGAATAAAACTTCAGAATCATTCAGTCAACAGGACACGTTTTCTTCCCTACTGTGCCTTTAGCAAAATCCGTGCTACTGCATCGAATTTTTAAATTTAAAGTTTTATATCAAGCTCAATTAATGAGGAGGCATTGCTAGGACATTGAGATAATGAATAATTCTCCTTCCCTTCATCATATCTTACTGGAATACTTTGTCCAGCTGTAGGATTAGGCTCACTTTGTTCTCCCACAAACTGTAAATATTTACAGTGAGTAACAGGAGAACATGCTGGACTGTAAACATCAAAATATTTGGAGTTTTCTAAAGTTACAGCATAAAAGCTTAAGTGCAGACAGCTAATGAACAACCTGGGCTGAAAGACAACAGGAGTTTAAGACAGTAACATCTGTTCATGATGAGATCATAAGATGTGCCCTGCTGGGTCTCTCCAACAGTCCATCTAGTTCAATATTCTGCCTCCAGGAAAGGAAAACATGCTGTGTAGGGATAACATGTGTGATCCCGGTCACCTTCTCATCTGTTCCCTCAATACCCTCCCATGACTCTCAGTTGTTGCATTAGAAGTGTTGGATACACCTAATCTGCCTAATCCTCAGAGTATCCATTTACAGATACATTTACAGATTTCTACTAAAATTTTTCCTAATGCCTGCTTATAGAATCAGTTTCCACTACCTTCAGAAGACAGCTAGCTGCTTCATACAAAACTATGCTATTTTATCTGTTTTAAAATAAACTCCTATTAGTTTCAGCGAGTGAGCGCTGCCCAGTTCTTGCAGGATTTTAGGAAGGACAGTTATGCCTTCTCTCCACCCCCAGCCATGACTTTTTTTAAGCCTCAGCTCCATGATCTTAACCTCTTCTAATGAGAGTGCCAGCCTATTAGCCTCTCCTTACAAGGCAGGAGACACATACTGCCTTGATCATTTTAGCCCTTTTTTTTCCTCTCCACTACTGTTTTCCTGAGAATTATTCAACTTCCCCCCCCCACAGAAGTTTACCCCATTCTCTTCAACACAACCAAAACAGTTTCTCACACAACGATCATGGTGGCTCCTTCTCCTTATTCATAACATCAAGTATTGTTGCTACTGGCTTGAGATAAATACTTCAGCACTAACTGTTCACAAAAAATCTTCTCTGTAAGTGATTTTATAGCCAAAAGCTAATTTTATGGCGCTCTCTTAGCTGCTATTACAAAGCTACATAAGGCAGTAACCCTCCTGAGAGGTCATATACCACAAGCTTTATCTATACAGCACAAGCTGAATTAACGAAACAGCAAGAAACTAGCCAGTCTTACTTGCCAGTAGACAGTAAAAAGATGAAGAGATGTATTTTGGCATTCATTTGAGTTCTGCAGTAAGAGGAGAATCACATATTGCAGCAATTAGAGGAGGGACTGCTAGGAAATCCATGTTCAGAGCTATTCATTATTAATTAGCAATGCAGCCACATAGCATTAATTCCATTTAGAAGAATGACATCATTAAATAGTGTTCATGAGGCACACAAGGGTTCAGTCAGAATCAAGAATCTCAGTACAGTTTAATTTTTGTTCAGGAAATACGCAAAATTGATCTTTTCTTTGTATGCACTTCAAATATTATTTTATTTTGGTTTTAAGTGTGATGCAAGATACTGTTTTGTTCGTGTGAATGCCCATATGGGCTGGTAGCTTTAATTACAGAATCATCTCACCACATGATAGGTGACATCATTAAAGTTGTTTGAGTTGAAATCCCCTTAATATTGACACAATCAAAGTGAGATGGCAATACAAATATGTTTCCAAACCTCTAAAACCTGGATTAGTCAACAAGTTTTTCCTCATGTATAGAAGTTCTATAATGTATATAGAAGTAGTATTCTAGTAATTATATTCATTTTCTGAGAGTGAGCATGAAAGAAAGAGAGAAAGAATGAGCAAGAACTCCTAACTGAAGATACAGCTAAGGTACAAAGAACTACAAAAAGGGTTTGAGAGATTTCCGAAACTATGTACAGAAATATATACTGCAAAAAACAACAAAGTTATTAGTATATCATTAGTACATACTTCCTATAAATTAAACACACATACCTCTTTGCTTACAGACTGATCAATTTTATCTTGTCCTTCAGGTAAAGGTGCTTCTGCCAAAGACTGAGGGCCTTCATGGTTAATGTGTTGTTTCAGTTCCTTTATAACGTCATCTTTTTCAGCCAGCTGTTTTCTTAGTTCTTCTACGTCAGCTTCCTTATCCTAATAAACATAGTAAAAATTGCCACAAATTTCAGGACTGTCAAAAGAAAGCAATATATATCACAAGCATCATTATGGTTACTTGGTAGCATCAGTTTTGTAACTGCAGACTAAAAGAGCCAGGTATCCAATACAAAGCTAATAACTTAATAGCCAATGCCTCCATGTAAAGTGAAGAAAAGTCTTATAACAGTCTGGGAAAATGTAATGCAAAACTTTTTCTTTTACTGTACTTATTTAGAATAGATTTACCTCCTATTTGTTCATGAAATTCTTGGTGTTGCGAAAAAGGCAATAAATGTGACAGTTGTTTCAGATATCCAGTCCAAATTCACAGAGTGTTTATCTGAACTAATAAATATTTTAAAACTTCATTTAGTCTATACAGTTACTATTACAAATTCAATTTCAAACAAATAAAACATTTCTTTTTAAATTACCTGCAAATGATTTCAATATAACAATGTTTAAGGAGAAAAAATAGAGCCAGAATGCAAAGCGGAACTATACTGTTTTGCAGAATTAATGCAAATAAGTCAAAAGAAGTCAAAAGAAATATCACAAAGGGAGAAGACAGAGAGAACTGACCTTTTCTGAAGCTTTTAGTGCAGCCTGTTTCAGCTCCTCTATTTCTTTATCTTTTTGTGTCGTGCTAGAAGCCAAATTCTTGAGCTGTATTTCCAAAGCTTCTACTAGTTCATCCCTTTCTTCACGCCACTTTTGAAGATTGCTGTCCTTCTCTACCAGCTGTGCAGCAAGTCTGTCCTAAATAGGGAAAAAAGATAGGTTAGAATAGAAGACCACCTCTACACAGTATCTGAACAGTTCTGACAGTTTTGTTTTGCATAGTTAGTACTATTTTATGGCCTAAATAAACTTAAGAGCCTATGCAGATCTTTAAAAGCTCACATAAAACTAGTTTCAGTACAAATATGCAAAAGCAAACCATTTTTCAATTAGAAAATCTGTATTTATATTTATACACTTTGTGAAGGGAATTTTATTTTTTGCTTGCTCAAAGATTTTGTTACTTTTGTTAGTAAGAAGTCTCACGCAAGAAAAGTCACAGATAAAGTGAAAGTAGTTCTAAGCTCCTAATATCCTCCTGTATTGATTGTAGGTCCAGAAAGCAATTGCTAACTTCCTCTAGATGCAAATATAATTCTAGATTGTAGAGGTTCATACAAAAATTTCATATGCTTAAGAAATTACAACCCTGACGCAGTCCAGTGACCAAGTAAGGTATCTTAGTTATTAACTATCAGTCACTCCAATGCTAGTCAAAACCACAGCATATAGACCAAGTATTTTTATTCTATATCCAGAAAAAGCTTTTTCTAACAACTTTTTGTTTTTTCACTTCCTTCTAAAGCCTCACAAATTGTTTGCTTGGGGTTTTTCTTGTTTGTGGGTTTTTTTTAAGAAAATCCAAGCAACAAATCTTATTTTCTGAAGTGAGTTTCCTAAGCTTCAGTAAGGAGCAATTTATTTAAGCGTAGGTTATTTGCAGGTGTTTTACACACAATATGAAATCTGAAGACTTCATAATGAAGTGGTAGTGATAGGACAGAAAGGAACGGGCATAGTAACTTTCATTATATAGTAAGTTTTTTCATTTTATGATCCCCCTATTTTTCCCTTTACCTGTTGAGAAGATCTCATGTGGGCTTTGCCACATGAGAAAGTAAGGGAACTCTGAGAAAGGCCAGCTACCCTCAAGTGCCCACACTTAACAGATTATGAGATTTGCTGTGTACTAAAGCCTAGAGGACCAGAGGACTCTACTGAGACATCTGGTAACTTACAATTTCTGCTTGTTGCTTTACATGATGTTCTCTATCCTCCACAAACTTTCTCATTTCTCTGTTGTGATGGGTTTCAGCTTCTTTTACTTGATTTATGAGTTCCACTTTTTCCTCAAGCCACTTCTTTCTATCAGTTTGATACTTTGCCTCATTTTCCTATTTTGAAACCAGGAATAAAACCACAGGTAGAGATTAAAAAAAAACCTTAAAATTCAGAATACCATTGAATGGATTAAAATTTCAAAAACATAACAGAAATACTCGCACAGTTTTATTCCAGCATATTCCCAGGTGCAAGTAGTACATTCTCATTTGTTCTCTATTGAAAATAATTCTCAATTTTCAGCACTGCACTTCTTATTCACTGGCAAATCTTCATAAAACAGAGGGTTTGTTTTTTTCCTCAAAATGTTCTGGGTAAGTCACAAACACTATAAAATTTACACCAAAAGTAATGGTAAATAGACCTTTTTAACTTTACAGTCTCCAATCTTTCATGCTGGCTTAAAGAACATGTTAGAAAACTAACTTCTGCTTCATGACTGAAAGGCAAAGAATGCAGTACAGTTTAAATGGTAGGCAGAGATAGCCTGTACCCCAGAATGCCACTTCAATCCATGGCAACTTTGTCTCCTTCTCTATAAGAATCAAACCTCTTGTCAGACATTCTATCATGTAAGACAGAAGGCACCTGTAAAGCTGCTTAGGAAAAAAGTCTCCTTTCTAATCCAAGGAGAATTAGAAATAAGTCCTCAGCCTTCCAGGAAGGGTTTACAGGTCACACATCAAGCACAAGATCTTGAGAGAGTATGATTTAGCAATTGACAGGAAAGATGCATGGAACGGATATCAGCAGTTGGATCAAGACAACTAAGAGGAGACCAGCTACAGAAGCACCTTGCATGGTAGCAGTGTAATGCAGGGGAGGATGAACTTCATTATGGGCCATCAGTGATGGCATATATTACAAAAACACTGCATCCAGACAGCTTTCAGAGGGGGTTTCCTTTACCACTGTAACAATTGGCTGTACCATGCCCTACTTTTTGAAGACAATGACACAAAAAAATTTCAGCTCCTAAATAGAAGTTATAGTTTTAAAACTAAGTATGAATACTATGAATTATGCTGTTATATTTTACCTTCAGTTCTTTTTGCAGTTTTATTAATTCCTCATTGTCCTTTATGGCTTTCCCCTCATTTTTGCTCATCTTTTGCTGCCAGTCACTATTGCTCTGGTTATCCAGCTCTCTGTATTTCTCCTTACATGCTTCCAGTTCTAGTCAGAAGACAAAATGAGTTCACATTAAACTTACATAGTTTTGAACACATATTTAACCATGTTCACATCCTTCTATTAAAGTTACTTGGATTTATCAGCTATGATCGCCAACAGACAACAGAAGCCTTTTAAAAAATTCCTATGTATTACATGAAAGTAATGCCTAAGTAACAATTAACAAGTAAAACCAGAAATCTAAAGCAGCTATAACAAGACACATTCAAAATAGTTTTGCCTCCCTGCTCCCTTTCCATGAAGAGATTACCCAAAACTAATCTGTTGATCTCTTCTAATTTGGCTTCAAGCACTTGGTCTTGTTCAATCTGAGTCTGTTCTTGTTCTTTTAATGTCATCCGCATATCTTCAATTATTTTTTCCTTTGCACGCAGATCTGAAAATTTGAAAATTAATTTACAGATGAGCTCATCCTAGTTGCCACCATTCTCTCCCAAAGTGCCTTAATTACAAGTTGTTTCCTTATTTTCCAAGATCTAAAGCTCCATTAGAAAGAAATAGAGCATCTCTACCGAACTGCACAAATCTAAAATTCTTAAGTGATCTATCTCATCAACTTGATTTAGATGTGTTTCAGTGTTAAATGTCAGACTATGGCTTGTATGGCTATGAGAAACTAATCACTGTTCAACTGCTAAATGTTAATCAAGCCTGCAGAAACTAATACTGTGCTAGTACATGCTTTTGTTAAAATGAACAACTAAAAAGGCAAATAAATCCCAACATTTCGTAAGTTAACACTGATACTTTCTCTGAGGCTTATGTTTCTTATTCTGAGATTGTTTCTTTGCTTACAAATGTACCTAACAATCATTCAATAAAAAATGTTTCCTGACTGTGAGATTTTAATGTCTGAGTTGGAGTTTCTCAGTATTCTAATATAAAACTATACAAGACTCTCCAATTTTGTTACCAACATGACCACTCATTATGTTGACACTCCACGCGCACAAAAAAATGGAACAGTAACAGCTTTTTCTGACCTTTATGTGTTTTCTCATATTGTTTGGAGATTTCTTCCAGCTTCGACTGCTCCTAAATGTCATATTGAAAGCAAATATATATGCTAGAAATCAGTGGGTTGTCATTCTGAATTTAATAAATAAAAAGCACTTTAATTATTGAAGTATATAAATAATAAAAGCATGTAAGACAAACAGTCTAAATAAATAAGTTCTTCATATAATATGAAGCAGCACTCAATCTGTTTAAAAATAAAAAGAGAAAGACATGATGAGTAACATATCTAAGTGTCACTAATCAGAAACTCTGCAGGTATGTATTTACTAGGCAGATTATCAAATTGTTTTAAATAGAGTAAGGTCCTGAATGAGGATTTATTTAACACACTTTTCATTTATCCTTTAAAAATATTTCCAGCTGGTGGCTCTTTTACCCCAACTGGTATAAGCTTTCTCCATCTGCTTCGGAAACTCATTATTGGATTGGTTTAAAAAATTAAAAACAAGTAAAAACTTTAGAAAAGAGAATACCTTTTGAAGTTTCAGGATTGTGCGCTGTTTGAACTCTAATTCTTCACTAAACTGGTTTTTAATTTTCTCCAGTTCAGTAACTTTTTTCCGCAGGGTTTTGTCCTCAGATTGCATTGTACACACCTGTAACAAGACAGCAAGCAAAACTAACATTTACTTATAAGCCTTTTACAGTCTCTGTCAGTTGTCTAAATAACCAATTACTTTATTTAAGAGTCAAATTTTTGCAAGCATCTTAGCTAAATTCCAGGGGCTGGTAGTGCATTATACTCTACGTCCTCCCGAGGGAAGGACTTATACCACAGAGTATTACATTTGAGAGAGGGGAAAAAAACACCCAAATCAAAACAAACCAATCTAACAAAAATCCCACTCCTTAGAAAAACACCTCAAAACCCAAATAAAATAAAAAAACAACATTCCCAAAACAGAACCAACACTCCAAACAAACCACAAACCAGGAAATAGCCTAATTAAGCTACAGTTCAGTTGTCCTTTAAAAAATTTTTTTCTGAGAGGACCCTATCCACTCCTTGCTACTTCTCAAGCAGAGGATTATACACTGAATGCTGAGTAGGAAAGGCTGCTGATAAAGAGGTTAATAGTTTTTAACTTCCGAGCCCAAACTCTTGCAAGTCTTTTGCATTTTAAATTTTTGCAGTATCCCACGAGGTTCTAAACACAACTTACTCTTTGTTAACTTTTACCAGTGTTAATTGTCAGTATTTAGTTATTCCATTTATTCGTTTCTTCTCCCCCATCTTAATAGATAACAGCTCAGATTTTTCACAAGTCTGAAGTCTGAGGTTTTGAAGTCAACACAAATAATGTAAGATTACTGTTGTTATAAAGATTATAAAGTCCTTCTCCATAATCAGATTAGCCATAGTTTTCCCAACTCTTTTTCAAGGTTATTAATACAATCTCCACAACCTTTCAATATCTGTACTAATCCGTGTTCTAACATCTGGTTTTTAGTTTACAACTTCAATGGCTATGTAACTTAAGATTCACTTATGAATCACTTTTAACACTTGTATCTTGAGATTTGTGAAAACAGGTTTAATAACAGAATCCCTAGCTCAGGCTTGCACAAGAAACATTTTTCCCACGGTTACCAACCTCTTCTCGTACTTGCTGAATTTGTTTCTTGGCATCAGAAAATTTCTCTTTCAAATCGGTGTATTCTTCCTCTTTCCTCTGCAAATCTTTTTTCAAACTTTCCACAAGAGCAGAGCTCTCAGAAAGATCTTTACGTAGCCTTGGGTTCGAAACAAATAACATTAGTCTTACACATCTCAAAAAACAGCTTTTACACATTAACTCAGGCGCTTTGCTGCTTTTCTTAATGAATAGAATCTCAGCTTTAGCAGATCAATCACAAGCTTTCTAACTGTACTTCTGGATTTCAATTTTTCATCACGTGATCCTGAAATAACAACTGCTCAGATTCATTTGTGGACACTGACGTTTTAAAAAATATTATCTTTTTATGCACAGCAGAGCAACCATTTTTATCATTAGGTGACCTTACAAAGTCAAAAAAGGAAAAAGGCTAATATCAAACGAGTTTGAGCTTGATACTTATGTTCCAGTCCTTGTAAGGATCAAAATAAATAAAAATTCAAATAGACAAAAACAATAACAATGCAACAAGTACTGCCCTCACAGATGCTACAAAGTAAAAAATAGGTTTGATGGGTTCATTTTTAAATGTTCATGTTTATTTCAAAGAGTTGACAATAAGACATCCCAGATTTTTACTTTTAAACTAAGAGACCTTTTTTTAGATTCTATAAGTGACAATACAAAGCCTCAAAAAGGAAAATCTTTCAAAGCTTTACAAGCATGGGCTTGGGGATTATTCATTCTAAATTGTGCTTCGGAGTATACGCAGGTACCCACAGATAGGGCACTAAAGAAACCATAGTCAGGAGAAGGGCCACATATTTTTACATAATTGTAATTTTTTTTACCATATAACAAACATAATCTTTCAGATACATGCAATCTTTAATTTCTCAAAGATTTAAAAAGTAGAGGGGGGTGGAGAAAGTTCTACCCTCCCTCTTCCTTCAAGTCTTACAGTAGATTGTATTCACCTAGAATAGCTATTACCAAAACCAACTGTTTACTCCCTAGGATTTTTTTTCTTCTTTTTCTTTTACCATTCAGTTCTTTACAAAACCAACATTAGCTACCTTTACACAAGTTATAGAATATAACATTAAACTATATGTCATTTTTTTCAGAAAGGGTATGCAATAAAACTTTTAGAAATCCACAAGTAATTAACTTCCTTGTATGGTCCTATTTTAGCACTCAATAGTTCCAAATGATTCAGATCTATATTTCTGAAAGAATATACAACCAGGTGGGGAAAACACAGCCATCAGAATATGCAAATATAAAATTCAGTAGTAGTGTAGGGAATCTTCCTAAAGAAGCAGCTTGGTTAATCAAGTTTATAAACAGGTAAATGTGTTATATTAAAATAAACTGATGTTGACATTAAGGGAGTTTTAACTTAAGTCTGTTCTCAAAGAGCTATGAGTAAACTCATTATTTACTTACAATTCTATAGTTTGTATTTGCTCATCCTCATTTTTTTCCTTTTCCTGAAGAGAGTGCTTCACAATCTCCAAGCTATTTGTCAGCTGCACAACTTCATCCTTCAGATTTGCTTCTTCATCATTCAGTTCTTTCATTTTTTTTTCTGAACTGGTACATTTCTCATGGAGACCTAACATATTACTTTGTAGATTTGAAATAATAGATTCTTTTTCTTTAAGTGCTTCTTCTAACTTTTTTATGCTGTCATCCTTAGTCCTAAAAGCTTCCAACAGGCATTCAAGATCTCTTATTTTTCCCTCGTACCCAGTAACTTTCTCCTGAAACTGCGCAATTACTCTCTGATCTTCTGCAGCCTGTTTTTCAAAATCCTGAGTTTTCTTCAAGATTTTCTCTTGTAACTGATTCACCATATCTTTTTCCTTTATGGATTGATGGTCTTGATTTGCAATCTCATTTAATTTTATTTTTAGTTGATTATTGCAATTCTCACTGTCATGAAGCCTCTTATTTAAGTCTTCAAGTTGTTGAAGTTGTTCTTGAATCCGATGACTTTTTTGCGAAGAAGCCTTAATCATAATTTTGCATTCTTCCCAAATGGTTTCAATACTGCGGTGAAAGGAGCTCTCCTGTCCCAGATCTGCTGCAGAAGCAGTTTGGAACTGCATAGATACAAGACTCACCTGAGCTGTTTCTGATTCATCTTTTTGAGGGTCTAAGGAGTCCTTTAGATGAACTGAATCAGTATCCATAGCATAAGACTCTAAGTGACATTTATACAACTCATCTGCTTGGGACTGCATTGTTTTAATTTGGGACACTTTATCAATTATATTTTGTTCAGCAGCTGTTACTTGGTTATTTAGCTGAATTATCTTTTCTTCCTGTTCCCTGTTTATAGTCTTCTGTTTGTCCAGTTTGGAAACAATCTCTTGATAGTCAGCTTGACATCGTTGAAGTTCTTCACTTAAACCAGAAGCCCTTTCTTCAGAAGCAGAGAGCTTCAGATGCAAGCTTCTTATCTCCCAACTTAACTCTTCTTTTTTATTTTTTTCTCTTTGGCATTGTTCTTCAAGTGCAGCTATCTGTCCTTCCAAGGTTTCAGTTCTTTCCTTCAGTGCTACTATTTCTGCATAAGTCTCAGAATTATTAGATCTCTTTAGATCAAGAGAGTTTTCCCAACTCCCTCTCTTATCTCCTAAAATCATAAACAAAACAACAATAAAAAAAAATCCCCATAGAGCTCAGGTTGTTTAAAATCAATAGAACAAATCTCTAGCAATATCAAATAGCAATTGTTCTATAGAAAATAACCACCATCGGCAAGCTACACCCTGAGAGCATTTTGAAGTAGATAAAAGTCCTCTGAGCTCTTTTACTTGCAATAGATGCTTGTTGGTCTTTGAGGCATAATTTGCAGAAACAGGTGTGCAGAAGACTTAAAGTTTGTTATGGCTCTATTCCGGCCTTTACTCTACACCACTAGCAGAAAAATCTATGTAGTTTTACCAGTATTTATAATGCTTACGAGCTAAATAACATTCAGTTATATCTAGTTTCCACCTTCATTGACTCAATGATCCCTTTAAATAGAGTCAGCAATTACCCATTCTACATTTAGAGGATCAGTGGTCTTCTATGCTTTTCTGAGAAGTTTTATTCACACTCAGTATCATGTTACTTTAAAAATGAAGCTAAAAATCCAGCACGTTTTTGGGGTTTTTTTGCTTAGCGTTTGGAACCTTCCCCTCTTCTTTGTTCAATAGGTTTCTAAATTAGATGATAATAATAATAACACCTATTATGTTGCATGAAATGTTCTCCAAGAAAGATTTCTAACCTGTTAACCCAACCCCAAACTTCCTTAAGTATTTTATTAGCTTGACTGTTTTTTTTCCCAAAGTAATGAGAAATTCTAACTAAAAATCACATGTATTTCATCACCCTCAAAAGTGACTCTAGCTGTATCTCACACAAGTGTTTTAGAACCCAATTGCATCCTTTTAGTGACATGCATGCTATGTTTTAGTATTATATCAAGCCTGACTATCTCTAAGGATTAGGTCATCATAACTATGTACTACAAGGAGATAATACAGATTCTTGTGACATACTGCAAATACAGTAAGGTGGATTTCAGCAGTCATCTCACTTTGGGAGCATTAAGCACATAGGTACAGGTGTGCTGCATAGAAACATTCTCTGAAGACATCCAACAAGTTTTATATAGCCACTAACTTTGAATCACTAACCAAATTAGGAGTAGTGTTTTGGTTTTCAGTGACCCAAGTCCCCAGGACCCTTCTTTCGTCTTTATTTCTGGAGCTTTTGTTTCAATAAGACACATCAAGTGCTCCTGCTATATCAGCCATAATAGCAGCTTTAGTGTAGTATATAAAGGCATACTTTTAAATCCTAGAAGATGACAAATTTTGGATTTGGGAAATTGTTTTCTCTGAAAGCCCAGTTGTGTAGGCACAAGAAAGCGTATCAGACAAAATACTACATATTCCTCCCACTGGATTGGAATTCTGCATACTTCACTAAAAGGGAGAAGTGCTGAGGTGTCTTAAGACATGCCTTGTCAAAATCACCATTGGTAAGCCCAGCCACTTCCAATGGAACTTCCCTGACATTGAAGAATTTTGACATTAAAGAACTGAGACAATGCAACTCTGCTTAACCCTTTCAGTATCTATGCATGAATATGTTGGCTGTTAGCTTGTTTAACCACACCTGCAATCTGAGAATTATCTGCCTCTCCTCTCTTCTAGAGTAGTAAACATTAGAAATTCAATATTCTGTGCAAAAAATGCTTTGTTCATAGCATCACTATCTTGAGTTGGAAGGAGCCCCAATGATTATTGAGAGTAGCACTGCTCTCAAGCCTCTCATTCCCTAGGTCTGTGTAAATCCAGGGTTGCCCTGTCCCAGGTGCAGAATCCAGTACCTGTCTTTGTTAAACTTGACACAGTTGGTGATTGCCAAATCTTCTAATTTATCTCTGTCTTTCTGCAGGGCCTCTCTGCCTTCAAGGGAGTTGACAGTTATCAGCCTCAAGTAACCCCATTTACTGTAACGCTTCGCACCATAAACTTACACCTGATCTACTACAATGGGTGTTCCCATATTCTTTCACCGCACACTGTAATGAATGATGGTCCTATGTTCAGCTTATTCACTGTCTGTAGCCTCAGTTTTCTGTGATTATGTGAATTTGACAATTCTCCTTTCACAGAAAGAAAAGGCCTTTCACCTTCCTTTCACGTATGCTTTCCACAGTTCTATGAGAAACTGAAGCTGAACTGGGTAGAGGCAGACAGCTCTTACAAATTCTGCACAAGTCCTATGTAGCTCAGTCTCGCTTATTAATAGATTTTATTCACCTGATAGCTCACAGATGAAGCAAGGAAAGCAAAATGATTGAAAGTGCAAGCATAATAGCTGTACAAAATAAGTCAGTTGTGGACTTAAAATAATTTTACTTGTATTCCAGTGGAAAGTTTTTCTCCTTTGCCAGCACTGTCACCGTGACCAGAGCTGGTCTGTTCACAGTCATGCATGCAGAATAAAACATCAAGTTTCACAGCACATACTGTATGACTGAACAATTAGTAAGTCACTAACACTTTTTATGCTTGTTTAGATAATTTTCAAAAACTTGAGCAAGAGATGCCACTTTCCCAGAAGTCCAGCAACAGCAGGTTTAGTACAAAACCAGCTGTTAAGAAATTGCCTAAGAACTACAGCTGGGTCTGCAAGTACACACACAGATGAGAAAAAGCATTGGAAAGGAAAGAGTCTAAAAACTAACTTTTATTTAAAGCACTTAAGATTAAATAATATCGGACCTTCCTTATGCAAAATAGATTATATTTGCTGAAAGGTTATTTCCTTTTACAGTTTAACATAGCAGATCTCTTCCTCATAATGTGGTGTTTACGCCTCACAGCTTTTTGCTTCTGTTCTGGAATAGCAATCAAGTTTTTTTTTAATACTCCCTGTTGAGTGACGGTAGAAATTGTACCTTTCTTTGTAGGTGGCTCTTCTTCTGCAGTAGGCTTATTTTCAAAGCAACGTTTTCTTCCCAGTTCCAATACAGTTTCCTTAAAGTGGCTGCTTTCAATCACTTCATTAGAGCTTTTTTCAGCTAATTTTGTCTCAAGGGCAGTCCGAGTGTTGTCCTGTGTTAAAACCGCATCACTTTTAAGCGCTCAATTTATATAACTTCAAAGGCTTTGAGTTTTGTATAGACAAGTATTTTTACAAAACTTGAGGAAAAAGCCAGTTACAGATCAATTACTTAAACCAAAAGTCGGTACAACTTCAGATACTAATAAGTACAACACTTTGCACTGTGCAGGAATCGAAGCAAAAGACTAGGAAACTAGAAAATGCAAGACTTGCTTGTAAGAGGTGTTTACCATCTGAATAATTTCCAGTGTCAAGAGTTTTTCTTCAGTTCCCAGTTTGTTCAAAGGCAGTCAGTTCTACAAGTTAATCACTTTCTTACCATGGTTGGTAGATTTGGGAGCTTTAACACCCTTCAGCAAAGCCACAAATCATTTTTAGCGTGACAAATTTGATGCAATTTGAAAGCCTAGACAGGTCTGCCATACATACTTTAGATATCTATTTGACTAAGTTTTTTACTTGGCAATAGATTGAGATTTGTGGTCATGTTTAAAATTTCATGCCTCACAGTCTCATGCAAATATTGGACAGTTAAAGCCTTGCTCTTGGAAGGAGTAGTAGTAATAAGAAGTCACCACAACTCTCATCTCTCTTGGATTGTTCATACTATTGAAAAGTTAAGGTATCGTGGGCCAGAGAGAGATGGATCAGAGTGCTGACTAAGTTTCATTTATTCAGGTTACTGGACATTAGGCTCAAAAAAAAAAAAAAAAAGTCCCAGTAAACTCCTAACTGTATGTTTTGATTTTTTTTCTTAAGTCTGTCTGTATACATTTAGCTAAGCTAGTCTTCTGGCATTCAGCAGCTAGCAATAGACTAGACAGTTTCAAGTCTTATTAATCATATAAAAAGCAGAGATATCCACATCTTATCTTCTTAGTTCAAACTCTGCTCAATATATTTGTATCATTGCTCTTCCTCCAAAAGTGTGCATGCATGGTGGTGGGTGGAATACACTGAATTTTTTTATTTTTGCCAGTTTATACAATCACTGTTCTTTTCACGTTATTAGTTTTTAACTTCATTTAAAATTGGCTTTTTGCTGCAATAAAACATCCTTTTCTTTCTCTTTCATTCAAGCAAAAATAAAGACAGTGATACAATTCCTCTATTCCCACCATTAAAGTTCTCACACTTTGAGGGGTTTTTTTTAACGGCTCTTCAGAGTCTCATCTAGAGTCAATAATAAGTTCAGATCCCTGCTTCTTGAAGTCCCATTTTTCACACCCACACACATGTTTTGCTGTGGCTTTAGTGTCAGTTCCAACTGACCTTCTACTATTTCAAGCAACTAGCAACTATTTACAGAAAATTTTAATTTTCCAAAGTAGCTAATTCCATTATAAGTACATAGTAAGATGTTTTTGTATAAAGACAATTGAGTTGTCTCAGACTTACGTAGTCCTTTATGGTTTCTTCTGAATTGGTCATCAAACCTTGCAGTCTCATAATAACTTCATCTTTTTGCTTCACAATGTCTATTAATTCTTGAATCCTTTTATTCTGTACATTCATTTTCTTGGAAAAGAAAAAAAAAAGTAGTTCAGGCAGTGTTAAACTGTCAAATTATATCATGCATTTAGAAGCAACATCAGTTAAACTGTACTTGATATATAAAAAAGAAAAAGCTAGAAGGACACTGTAATAGCATTTTAAGTTACTGGAATGTAGTATTAAAGCAAATAATTTTGTACAAATTTTTTTTTTTTTGAGATAGTTACCTCAGTTGCTTCTTTAAGTTGTTCAGCAGACTCATCCAATTTCACCCTCTGCATTCCAAAATCTGTAACAGGGAAAAAGTCTGCATCAAGTAACCAGCCCTTACATAGTTGACTCAGCAATCCATTTTCTTGGATCTTCTGGTACCTCAGTAGTTTTTGAATAGATTTATTTTCAAATTGACTTCTACTTATAGGACACATTTCAGGAAATCAGGAATCAGTAATTTTGATATTTTACCCCACAATTCCCATCTTCAATTGATAGTTTGAAGTCTTGTCTTAAAAATTAAAATAGCCAAGGCCTGTAGAATTGTTTAACCTGAACATACAAAATCCAATTGATTACCAGTGCTATACATACAATTTGGTTCCAGATTTTTATTACTATTTTACAGCAGTCAGTCTTTTTTTTTTTTTTTTTTTTTTTTTTTGTCTTTCACATCACACTTAGACCCTGCCTACCTTTGGTTTTCTCTGTCAGCTGTTCTTTGGTCTCAATTAGTTCAGCAGTAATTTTTTCCAGCTGTTTTTCAAGCCAGCCTATAGTTTCCTGTGGGTCCTCTAGGGACGCAATATATTGGTGTGCTGCTTCTGCCTGATGTTTGATATCAGCAATATCATTCTGCAGAGAACCAATAATGCTCTCAAAATCAATGCAGGTATCTGGCCTTGTGCTACATTCTTCATCCTGAAAGATAATTTATATCCATTTAGAAATAGCAAATAATTACACAAAAGCCATTATTTCTACAGAAAATTTGGAAGACCATTATGAATTCAAACATATAAGTACAGTTAATTCTGGCTTCAAAACCATCTTGAGGGTTCACATACATTTTGACTGCCAGTTTTTGCCTACCTTCACCCATAAGTCTCTGGTATCAAGTAATAGCTACCTAATTTTTATAATATTTAATGACTCAACAGTACAGTCCTTTTTATATGTCCACAAAAATATCACCTCCAAGTTTACTGTAAAAACTAGCATTTTTTAAAAGCAATGAGAACATTGAATGAACAGAGCAAGCAGTTTTAGAAGGAATACACCTGAAATTTTCATGTATCAGTAAGTTTGTGAGGCCAAGTAACTTTGTGGTAACTTATCACATTAAGTTGAACTCAAATCACAGACTTTTTTATATCTTCCTTTGTTTTTTTAAAAAAAAAGGATTTCAAACTTGTAAGAGACAGCCTCATGGTAAGAACCAAGTTATGGCTTAAGTGTATGGATAATTCTCATTGCTTCAGCTGCAGCTACAACTGCCCTGAGAGGAAGTCTGTGACCAGTCCAGTACAGGACTTAGGCCCATATACAGGGCCTAAGAAATCAGCTTTAAAGTTTGTAAATAGACACTTTATGTAATGGATTTTATATCATAATTGCATTATTTTCCCACAATTTCTTTGTATATAGTAATTTTCACTTAGTGTTGAAGAAATGTAGAAAACCCCAAAGATTCCTAAATCCCAAGGTTCAGCAACCCCACTTATTAAATGGGATAAATATATCTTGCTGACAATACCATTAAACTCCATGTAACTCTTTGAAACCACCCTTTTAAGTCTTAAGAAATACTGTGACCATAACAGCTAGGGAGTAAAAGGGACATTTGGGGCAGACAGATAAAAATACCAGGGGTCCAGCTTGCACACTGCCAGGCTGATCTTGTAATTTATTTTTTTCATCTGCTTTTTCAGGACAACCATTTACAAGTTCCTTGAAGATTTCCAGGCGTTTTTCAGCATTTTCTTCAAGCCGTGTTCGTTCATGAACAAGGCACTCTCTAGAGTAAGAAAAACAAGTCAGCTAAAAGCTAACAAGTATGAGATGCTAAAAAGTTATAAATACAACTCCCTATAAACAAAGATGCTTTCCTCTGTATTTTGGCACTGCAAAACAATACACAAAACAACGCTGCTACACCAAACAAAGGTATATTTCTCACACACACACATCCCTAAAGAACAAGAGGGAGACAAATACACAGATTATGGATAGCACTTAACAAAAAGCATTTTTTCTAAGTTTCTTGTGCCAGAATATCTGTTTAGAGTATCACTAAGACCACAGTAACCAAAGGATTTGCAAATGTTACTCATTCTACAGACAACCTAACAAAGCAGCTCTTCTCTTAGGAAGAGCTCCACAAGAAGAAACACTGCTTAGAAGTTATACACGCACACGCCTACTTATCCCACAGAAAAATCAAAGCCTTTTCACACAGCATTTTTCCTGAGCTAATAGTCCAAACAGAAATTGGTACATTAACAGATACAGTAGAAGATCAGATCTAGTAGAAGAGTGTGGTTGCTTACAGCCAAGAGAGATTTAAGAAATAAGTGAATTTTCTCGTTTCCTTAGCTAGTAACTTTAATATCGCTTAAAGCCAGCTTACTTGAAATCAATTTCTCGTTCAGCAGAATATTGAGTAAATTCTTGTATCACTTCTTCACGAATTTTTAGTTCCAGCAGTAACTTATTCTTCTTTTCAGTAATAAGTTTGTTCTTCAGCTCTTCTACAAGACTCAGCAGTGCCTAGAATTACAATTAGTATTGAGTTTTTAAAAATGAAGTAGTTTCCCAGAAGTGAGATTTTTTCCCATTCCTCAAACACTGCAACACTTTACTCTCCAGCTGGCAAAAGTTTTTCCAGTTCTTTTATTAGCTTATTCATAAACAGGAGGATTCATGAGTGGATTGAACTACCTGTTTGTTGCTAACATAGCAATTTTTAAGTTTGCACAGAGCAGGCATTTACAAAGAACATAACTTTAAAACAAAAGTTCTTGAAGTTATCTTTAAAAACAGACTTAAGATCCACAGAATTTGGCCTTTTTTCCAGATATTCATTTTTGGGGGAGTATTAGTGAAATCTGCACAAAACTGTCTCTAGTCCACTATTCCCATCTCTTTATCTTCCCTAGAACTGACTGTTCCTTAAAGAATAGTTTCCAGAGGTTTTTTATTCATAAAATAACAAAGGAACAATCTCCTGTATTGCTAACAACCAGGTAATACTTTCTGTGCATTGACCATAGAATAGCAAAAGAAGAGAAAGCCAAACCTGTAATTCTTACTGTTCAGTCTGTTCTTTGACACAGTTCAGTTTTCCCACAATAAGCACTAAATTGTAAGTAATCCCACTTGTAGTTCTAAACACTAAGTTTAGTGAAAAGGGCGATCAGAAAAAAAAAACCCAGGTGAGAGATGGGGGAAATCAGAATACCATGCTTCAGGGCTGCACACTACACTAATTTTTAAAGTAACCCTGGCACATACCATATATTCTTCTTTTCCAACAATAACTTTATTTTCTTCATTTTCCTGCATTACTTCTTCTCCTGACATACTATGCTGTTCTTCCATATCACCATCATCATCTTCCAACACATCTTCCAAGGTTCTGTCCCATAGGATAGTAGCTCTTTTCCTTGGGATTGGCATTTTAGTGACATTAAGCAGTGATGATTCTCCTGCCAATTTCTGGTCAAATGACTGATCTTGGGGAAGAATAGATGTGTCCATAACTAAAACCTACCCACAAAATAAAGAACAAAGTTATTGGTATTTTTTAAACCTCCACTGGCACTTTGAAGACATACCTCATGCACTCTCCCATAGGTCTCCTGATAATATCCAGCCTATCCTCTAATCAGAGTCAGTACTTACACCAGTTTCCAGCTAGAGTACAAAGTTGGTTTTTTATAGTCTAACTCTTCCTTTGATCCCAGGAACACTAAGTTTCACTAGCTGGATAACCTACAAGAGAGTTGCCACCTCTTGCACCGAGAGATTTCTCCATTTTCCTTTTTTCAAACTGAGCTTCTAGTTGCATTATATGAATACCATCCTACAAATTCTATTTCTTGAACAGCTCTATCACTCTTACAGTCTGCTCCTTCTGGTGGTGCACTTAAGCTGACCAAATTCCCAAGGCATGGATCTAACTGTCAACAAAACTTTCCCATGGCTTCCATTTAGACTGCAGTACTGATCCCCAATACTTTCACCTTCCAACTTTGCCAAAGTTATATCACAGCACGCACTTCTACTCACTCTGCTTCCACCTTCCCATTGAAGCCTGTGTGAACATAAAGATGACCTTTCAAACTCTTTGGAGCTGAGTCTCTTTTATCAATATTTCAGGTGAACAGTATTCCAAATTGAGACAGCAGTAGGATATTGGACAGCTACAAGTGCTCCTGGGTGATAGCATGTTATGACTACAGAAGAAATTCACCAAGATCTCATGGAATTTCTTCCATGAATATAGTAACCTGCTCTTTAAAGTAAATCAAAGTTACTGAGCAACAAGATAAACGACAACACACTTACTTTTTGTGCAATGGCCGAGAATTTGAGCACATTGAGTGTTTCATCATATGCTGAAGCACATTGGCTTATGTTTACTATCATGTATACCTTCCCCTTTCCACTGAAGAATCCTTGAAGGAAATGAGTTAACTTACTTTCCCGAAAGGGTATGTGCTGCTGCAACCTTTAAATACAAAGGAACAGATGATCAGAAGTTTAATAAATTCCACTCAGTGCAAGAGCTATCCAGCCTGAAGACTTGAGAATACCTAAAAAAGCATCAGTCTTTAACCAATTAAAATGGTTTTGAACTAGGTACAGCTATTTGTGAAGACATTGGCTGTGGCGAATCCTGCTTTACGTTTTTTCTCAGATACACTACAGCAATACGTTCAGTGGGAACACTTACACCAAAAGTGTTCAGCATTTAGCCTACTGTAGGTCACGTAGTCTCATGCTACACCAAACCATAACCCACACCTTTGTTTTCTTTACCACGTCCAATAAAATTACTTATGTAGTTCTAGACATGCCGTATCCATCATTGTCAGATCTTTCACCCCATATCATACCTCTGAAAACAGACAATAGCAAGTGTCTAGGTAAGAAGCCAGGTATACACCAAACACAAGGAAATACTTCCCAGAACTTTATCCTTAAAACTCCTGGAGTCAGGCATTTCCTGAATCAGAAGCTGAGCCTTGAATTTAACAGTTGGTGATGTAGTTTTCAATGTTTACAGAAAATGTTATAGGAACTCCTAAATTATGAAATACACACTTGTCACCGAATAGGTTGCCTGCATTTTGGGCACATGACAGCTGTTCAGTAATAGGAATAGTGCTAGAGGACTCAGCAAGATAGTGACACTCCTGCCAGTATACTTACATGGCTCAGACATAGCTTTGCCACGCACTGATAAACAACAACTATTATAACAGAATTCCTGCTTTCTATTCCACTAGCAAGGGCCATGTATTAATACTTCAAGATTGTGCTCCAGAACATTTCTTCTATATTGTTAAAATTTCATGTTACTAGGATCAGAAAGTCACATTTTGAACACGTTAATGGCCCTACACAGCTGCTAGTTTTAACGCAGCCTTCCTATCTGGAATGGTCAAGGTCAAAATCTCAAATTTCCAAAACATAGGGTTGATCAGGAACACACTACCAAGGCTTTTTCATCTGCAAATATGCTGTCAAGAACACGGTTATGGAGTAAGTGAATTTGGAAAAGCACATCCAGGCATTATCAAAAACAGAAAATAGAATTCATTTAACTTCTAGAACAGAAATAGATCTTCAAATGAAAACCTGTGGAGGACACAGTTCCTGGACAATTACTATACTGGTTTTTATACAAGTAACTTTTTGAATTATTTTACTCTTATTTAGATGCTTAGGTTAGGGCATAAATAGTGGGAAGGCTTTCTTTTGTCTGCATATGGTTAGCTAGATCAGGAGAGCATTAAAATTATGTCACACTTTAGAAATAATAGACAAAATTTGTCGAAGAGTGCACAGTCATGATAGCACAGCAATATCCTGCTGACGAGACATGTCACCCATGGAAGTATGCAGAAGATGGATTTAGTTCCCAAAGTAGTAATGGAAGGCTGAAAATCTGACTCTTACATTAGTGAAAATGGTGTTTTAAACTTATTCCAAAGTTTGTTTGATAAGCCAAGCTCAGAAGAAGAAAGTTAAATTGCTAAAATCTGTGATAGTATGTTTAAAGGATGTTATAAATGGAATGATTTAACTAAAATGCAAAACAAAGCAAGTTTAAAGATAAATTTGGTACCCTAACAAGACTACAGTATAGACTTCAGTTTATAAATCTTTTCTACCAAAAATTTAAGTGTTACTACTGTATATTTTAAAAAATAGCTTTTAAATGTTGTAGGCAATACCTAAAGAACACAACCAATTTGCAATTCATAAAAGTACTTACTTTGACTGTTGACAATTCTTGAGTGCAGTAATACACTTGCCTAGCGTCAGGAGAGAGGTATTTATATTTCCACTCTCTTTCAATCTGTCACCTTCATTGCGGGTCTTGGTGTATCTTTCTGAACCAGCAAGATCACAAAATGACAGTCTGAAAGCAGATAAGGAAAATTCACTTTATTTACCTTACAAGATGAACAAATGATTCACTTTTCAACACAATCACTTTTTTTCATCCTTCTCCAAGATGCTTCCCAATCGGATTTCCCCCTATTTCCTGTGAAACACTTTTCCTACGTGCTTCCTATTCCACTCACCCCCACCTCCTCATCCTATTCTTTTTAGGGACTTGCAGGGGTTCAGGAGTAGCAGGCTGGCAGAACCCTGTGCTGAACAGAGGTGACACGGTGGAGAACAGCAACCTGATGGCATGAGGGAGAGGGCCACGGACTGTGTGAGTGTAGGGAGCAGGGAAGCCACCATACATGCAGGAGGCTCCCACAGTGAGCACTGGGTGTATAGTGCAGCACCAGTATATCAGCATGGAAGATAACTGACAACCTCATCACAAGGGATTCTGTTCTGAACTTACTCATTGACTCTGGTCACTCGTGGTGCTCCTAAATCTTCAATTTTTAGTAGTTTAACTGTGAATATGCTGTGACTAAAAGGAGAAATTAAAATCAGAAGAGAAATGATGAAGTAGACCAACACTATCAAAATATTTTTAGCCTCCACAACATTGTTCAAAATGTTGTTGAACCTATCAACATATCTAAGCATATACTATCAGATACAAACTTTTAAAGATATGTTTATGTAGCATTTATTTTGCTTTTTTCCTCAAACATTTAAATGGAATAAACTTAAGTGCTTCTGTATGGAGTATTTGATAAAATACTGCTAGCTTTAGTACCTTTTCATCTTATTGAAGGATTGAATCCTTTTGGCTTAAAGTATTCTGTCACATACTGCTAAAGGACGCCAAAACTGAAACCTAGAAATCTAGATCAAGTTAAAGCCTCTTCCCTTCCTGAAAGCCATAAGCAATATTTCAGTTTCTCTTTCCTCCCACACATCATCCTATGCACCCAATGCCATTCCAAATGTTTCTTACCTTCTGCTGGAGCAATTATTTAGTTTTGTGCTTGCAATACTCTGGTGCTTCAACCCCAGTTTTAGAAGTTTAAAAGCTTCTTTAGAGTCAGAAATCTGAACCCACTGCAGACCTTTGAGAAAAACAAATATGATAGTTTTGAAAATATCATTACCAAAATGAGTATTAAGGGGATAATGTATGCACAGCAACGATAGTACATTTACTTGAGGCTTTTACCACACCTGCTTCAGAGAGAAGTTACATGATGACAAACAAAATGAAAATGCCTCTTCTCACAGGAAAGAAAGGACAAGTATATTACATTATTTCATTCTAGTAGCACTCTAAATATGTTCTACTCAAATTAAGTGAGCAACCTCAACCTGAGTACTGAAAAGCCAAAAAGGTAAGACCTAATATGAGTAGAAAGCCCTATATTCATAATCAGAAAGGCAGAATTCTACCTGAACAGCTTCTCTGTTTCACACTACAGTCAGAGGGGAGGGAGAAGGGGTCAGTCATTTGGACATCTTTCAGGGCCGTCAACTTAACAGAAAGAGATGAGAACAATTTTGCCTGCAATGTGATGATCATATGTTTAAGTATGTTCTAGGGTAAATACCCATAACTCTACCAATAGAACTTTTAATATGAACAAGGAAGCCTCTGTTAAATTAGAGATCACCAAAATTGTATTAAAAAAATACCAGCTGTAATCAAAAAAAACAAGGAAATCATTTCCCCCCCCCAAATAACATCATAAACAGCCCTATTTTTTCCAAGTTTTATAAAATGATTATGCAAAGTAGCAGGCCAAACACTACAAAAAACCCTTTAACTTAGAGTTGGTGCCTTGATTGTTCAAACAATCTCTAACAAATGAAATCGGTTTAAAACCCTATTTTTCCTCATGACCTGAAACAAACATTGAACGATTATTTTGCGTTCTGCTAACGTCCCACGCTCCTGCAGCACAAAACAAAATTACAGGTTTGAATAGAGTGCTGTAAAATGCAATTTGAAGTCAGACTGAACTTTCTTATATGTTCTCTGAAGTCTGCTTCTCTACAGAAAATACTGAAAACAAAACCAAAAATCCCCCAAACTGTTAAGACAATTAAAATACAGCTAAGAACTATTGGTGTATTTAAGAAAATGGAAAAAAACAAACCATTAACAATTCTGTCAGCTGTTTCCAATATTTATCCCATTTCAAAGAAACAGAGGCAGTGGAGGGCAAGGAGGCTTCTAACAGTTACAGTCACCCAAGGGAGGAATTTCCAATGCAACAATGAATGCAGTTAGGAGTTTTTCTAATCCAGAAAGAAGCATTATTACAGGTAGACCCACTTTCCAAATTACATTTGGCAATTTGCACTGTATTCTATTCACCTTTTACAAAAGAACAACCCTTGATGTCTTGAGCAAGGCGCAGTGTTTTTCTTTTCTTGTCATTTGATATAGGAATCAGTAGATCATAAAAACACTCATTGTAAATCTCGAAAAATGAAACCCAAACAGAAAACTTGATGTAATTTCTTGCAGTTGTGGTAGATTGTTCTGAGTCTTTTGAGATATCTTCCAAATCTGCCAAGTACAAAGTATTGCAAGTCAACATAGACCTAGTAAAGTAAATTTCATTTAAAAAAAATCAGTAAGTGAAAATTGGTATTACAGCAACCTTCTAAAAAATCCCTTTACTCAGAGAAATCCATCCAAGTTCCCACCCCCATTCTTAAATGGCTAGAAGTGACATGCTTAACCTTCACATTTGCAAGAGACACTGTACCACTTCCTTTTGTGTGTTTAAATGCTATCAAACAGATAAAGCTTGATTTCAATTATCCAAGTCTCCTCAATATCTCTAGAGGGCAGAGAATTAAACTGACAAGCATACTTCATTTTGATTTTTTAAAGCAAGTCTAGTATTTAGATATTATTTTAAATGTTAGAATTAGGTTTATAGAATTACGTTTGGGTATTCTAAAAGTCTGTCCACTAGGACCCACTAGAATACCACTAGGACCCACAGCATAAGTAGTACTACTTTTTCTTGCCATAGTTTCAGCTCATTTAATGCCTTTTCAGGTATTCTAACCATTTTATCCTTAGGTTTTCTGCCTAGGTAACTTGCTCACTATCCAATTCACAGGCATAAAGAAATGGACAAGTAGTCTTTTAATTATCAGCATAGGCCATGAGTCAGTTATTGACCTTAAGAAAGCTTCTTTGCCAGCTTTAATCACAATTTTTTATAGGAAACATACCCTTAGAATCAACAGGTGCGCTGCTGTTAGTGCTCATCTGATGGTCTACCTACAAAAAGATCCAGAAACTTTAAAATATGTTGCTGACAGTACACTACAACTTATTTTTCTAACAGTTCTATTGCATTACTAAATAGGAATACAGCATGGCTGAAGCATGCCAGTAGAAAGATCACAGCTACACATCATGTCTTGTTCAAAGCACCTGTACACTGCTCTTGAAGGGACTGTTCTTCCTCATTCCTGACACTTCCCTTACATCAGTATATGGCATTTCAGCCTGTTGAATGAGAAGCAGTCTAGCCACAACAAAAACAGAGGAGTGAGAGCCCACATAGAAACCGGGTGATTTAATGGTATGATTTGCAGGAGTCCAGCTTCAGTTTATACAATAGTTTTAAACCAGTAAATCTCAAGAAGCCTGAATTTTTTTTTGTTGTTGGTATTTTGCTCATATAGGAATTTCTATTTTACAGCTTACTAGGCCAATCCTCAGAAATAGAGGCAAATGTAGAACACTCGTTCACTTAAGAAATTAAATGAGCAACTTATTGCTTCCTGGTACCTATTTGAAATAAATGATACAGTTGAAATAAAGTCAAGGTTTTAGCAAGAAAATTTTCTTCTTCTGAACTATTTTAAAAGAATAAAAATAAGTAAAACCAACCAAATCCCTAGAGCTTATAAGCTTCATACACTTGCACTACTTTCCCAGTGTTAGTTTTGGTTGGTTAGGTTCCTTTTAGGCACAGACCTGCAAGTGAAAGTGCCTAAAGAAATTAAATTCATCTACTGAAGCAAGTATGGTTAAGAAAACTAACACAAAATAAAAGACAGGTATGTTTTGCATCAGGGTTTTTTAGTGTTTTGTCAAGAGTATATTTCATATAAAGCTGGGATTCCATACGTGCTCCTGAAATAATGAAATACTTATGTAATCAAAATTTTTAGATTTAAGCTTTACACATATAAAACACCCATCCACTCCTCTCTCTGCTGAAGTAAATGCAAACACTGCCAGCAAATTTATAAGCTTAAGTATCCTTCTTATAACCACAGTTTTAGAAACTAGAGGGGATATATATGTGCTTTCAAAGAAACATGTGACAGGCTTTTCTGAAGTCCATTCTAAGGACTGCCAGAGCTAGATTTAATGTATGCCTATGCTTTTAAAGTGAAGTTGAAGAATTTTACTGCCACCTACCTTCCACCCTGGACCCAGGTAACTAATGGATAAAAATCAAGGTAACAGATACATTCCTTCCCACAACCATTATAATCTAGCATACCACAAGGGAGATGCTTCATTCTTTTCATTAAAAACACAAAAAAAGCAAAATAGTCCCTTTCTAAATCCAAATCCTAGCACATGCTAAGTTTTATTTTACATTATTCCACTCATTTCAGAATTAAAAGACACCAAGAAAAAGGTGTGCTTATACAAAATACAAGTCCCCCATAACAGTAATTGGACTAAACAGCTTTCGAATTCCAGGCAACTCATAAAATAGGAGTGTATTTCTGGACTGCTCAACACTGAACTATAAAGTCCAGCAAAAACCCAATTTTAATTAAAATCTGTAAGTTCACTAGTGTTATAGCTCTGCTGTTTCAAATAAATTTTTGCTTCCTTTGAAGACATTTGCCAAACTGAAAAAGAGGAAAACTTCAAAATCATTAATTTCTTTCAAGTACCCTGAAAGACAGTAACTTCTTTAAAGGATCAGACCTACTAGCACCCTCAAAGATAGAAAGGAGATTATTGCATTCCGTTCTTATTAAGCAACAGTAACCCCACAGGATAAATTATCGGTGTCGAAGATACACGGGAAAAAAAAAAAAAAAGCTCAGTTTACATGTCCATCAAGTATTCAGCCATAAGAGCAAAATCCACAGGAGAACAGGGTTCATCAGCTCTATCGCTCACTTTACTGCTCATCTGAATAACTGGCTGACAGCAAATAGACACATCCATGTTTAAAATCAGCTAGTCTCTTCCCACTGAAAAATGGAGAACATGGAGCTATCTAAAGATGTATATACTCATCAGTGCAGAAAGTGTTCCTCTACCTCTTTTATTAGGCGAAGTAGTGAATTTTTAATAGCAACTTCTTCTCTCACTTGGTTTTCAGTCAGCTTTATATAATCTCTACACCGATGGGGTTTAAAATCCATCACTGTGTATAGCTTTCCTTGAATACTTTTAAACAACAGATCCAAGGCCCTTGGCAGAATACCAACATCATCTTCTGTCCCTGAAAGAACATACAAAAGAAAAATCGTAATTATTATGATGAAAAAGTATACATACAAATGAAGACAGGAAAAATAAGAAATCCCAAGGCATACATGAGAAATTTGGAGGCAACTTGAGCATGAATCAGTGGTGGTTTTTTGTATTCTCAAGGTAACAGAAATGCCATTAGTGTTTTAAGTTCAGCAACAGTTCATGCTCTACACCAATAACCAGTGTAACATAAAACAAAAACTGCTGGAGTATTCTGCATAAGCTTAGCCTAGAGGGAAAACAAGCAAAGAAAACCCCACCAACCAGCAGACATTTAATAAAGATTTACAGTTTTTCAACTGTATTTCATGCGCTGTCTTCATTCTCCTTCAAGGAAGCAATCTTGAAACAAAACTCATAACTGATCTTTCAACTGCTATCCTGTACTAATTCCACAGACCCTACAAAAAACTTCTAAAACCCTTGTGAAGGCTCACTCCTTTCCCTATCTCAGACCCCTTTCTCAGAACATACTCCTTTTGCACCTGAATGACAAAAAGGAGTTAAATAAACGCCTCAGTGCGCACTCGATCTTTTTGAATCAAAGTTTGAAAAGGGTTCACTTTTTTGCATTCTATAAGTTCTATAATAAGAGAAAAGGGGAGAGTGGAAGACAAAACTATTGTCCTGTCTCAGGTTGATAAATTTCTCCTGCTCTTGAGACAGGAGTACATTTAAGTTACAATACTAGCTGTGTCACCTGTTCCAGAACTTAGATAAAATACAGTCGGCGCTCAAATTACAAGCTTAATATGTTACTTGGTTACTAGCTTAAGTACTGTTGCATTGCATGCGTTTCTCCTCATCTCCTCTCTAGTTTTGTTTATTGCAATGCCACTTGTAATTGAACCTAACATGAATAAAGTAACAGTCACTGATGAAAAATGAACAGTCCAAAATACTGCTCCATCTTTCACTTAAGTCCCACGTAATGCTAAAGGGGAATAGCAGAACAGGAAATCATGGCACCCAGTACACAGCAGTCTGCTCTGTCAATTTTTATCCAAATCCTAAAAATAAAATACCAGGAAAAAGCTTCTAGTCTACAGTGATGTCAACCAAAAATTCTTGTGAAAACCACACAATAAACGCCAAACTAGTCAAGCATGGGGGAACTATACACTGCAGGAATTTTTGGTTTCTGTTATTTACCTATTATTTATTAGGACAGAAAAGAGCACCCCATTATTGCCCCAGATAAATGATAACTGAAAGTACTGGCAGTAATCCAGAATTATAGTCCACCTAACTGACAAGTGCTTAGAAAATAAAGTCACTTCAATAAAGATCAGTTTCATATGGCACAAAACTTACTGTCCTTCTACTATTCATTTGTACAAAAGAAGTGGTATAGCATCCAGAACTGCCATTTCATTCCAGAAAAAAAAATTGTTTCCACATGAATCAAGTCACCTCGTTTGTTACAATGCTTTGAAAAATAACTAAAGAATGACATCTTCTGACCGGAAAGGACATGGAGCTTTAACAGAACTGAAATAGTGCATCGGAAGACAACGTCTCCTAGGACACTATTAAGCTCAGAAACTCAAGACAAGACAAAAATACATGAAAGCAATCAAACATGATTCAAAACATTTATTCTCTGTCTATAATAACTAAATCAGACTCAAATATTATTTCTTACTTGGACATGAAAGATGCATATAACCATCATAATAATACTCAAGAAAATGTTAATCTGGTGTAGAGCAACTTAGACACTTTTCGTTATGTTTGTTATGGAAACAGACTTTCAAAGACTATTTATTAATATGCAAAAGAAGCCAATACATAGGGTCTACAGTTGAAATGAAGGAAAAAAGTTATATTTCCACTAGAAGCAATCCTCACTTTAAAAAAGAAAAAAAAGGAAGCGTATTCAAGGAGAGCTTGTTTTTACTTATACCTTGGAAAGTGTAAGTTTTCCCAGCATTTGTAACACCATATGTAAAAACAAGACGATTATATCCATCTAAGAAATCTTGCACGGGTTCCCTTATGGTACCTTCAAAGAATTCTTCTTGAGTTGTTTCAGGTCCAAATACCTGTGTATTACCAAGATACATTTATACTTTGTTTAAGCAATCATTAGAGACTTTTAAAGAATCTTTTAAATTATGTTTGTTTATAATCTTAGAGACTACAAAGTTAAGTCAAAAATACTGTTTGCTTGGTATTAAACAAATATAAGTTAAACAACATGTTTCAGGAACAAATTAAAAACTTTGAAAGACAACTCATTTACTTGTGAAAAAGTGAACTTCTGTATCATCTGTCCAGCAGTTTTTTCACTTAGTCGATTCAAATAGTGGTGGTGGGGCTTCAGTATGATGTTTGTTGAGTTTTCAAGCGAAACACAGTCCTATTAAAAAGAAAGACAAGCAATGCAGGCATAAAGAGAATATAAAGAGCTCAGCTTACAGGGGAAAAACCAAACACAAAAAACCTCACAAAAGAAACTTAAAATACTTTTAAACTAAATAAACATCATACCTGTGATCCATTTTCTCTTTCCAATGATGTAAATGGCCTAATACGCAGGCAAACTTGTATGTGTCCCTTAGAATCCAAACTGCTCCTCTTTGAAAAAAAATAAAATTTAGCAAGTTAGAATTTTGAATCTTTGTTTGATAACTAGCACGTTAAGGCAGTTTTATTTCATCAGGCTGTTTTGAACAGATTTATTTGTTAACATGGGAATAAAAACTAATTCACTACATCCGTTTTTACAAGTGCTTAGGCTCCTGCAGAAGATAGCTGTGACAAGTTAATCTCACAGTACATGTATATACACGTTGTATTCAGGCCAACTAGAGATCAAGAATGACACCCAGAGAATGCTCTATGAACTGGCAATTAGGCTCATTCAGAGAAAACTGATGCATCAATGCAGTGCCACAGAACTTAGTCTAATCCTAAGCATGTCTTCCAAATTTAAAACACAATGAAAGATGCTTTTCATCGCCTCTGTAGAATTCTGACTAATCCTATCGATGAAATTACTAAGCTTATATTTGAAATACCCAAACAATCCAAACATTACCCAAACAATCCAAAGCTTTCTTACCTGGCTTGTATCCGAGCTTGAAGAAACCAAAGAAAATTCAGAGGAGAGATCTGTTTTAAGATCTTCCACACTTACTGGTCCTGATCTTGGAGATAGCTCAGTGCTAGAAACATAGGATGGTCTGTAAAGTTTCTCACTATTCAAAGTCGGTTCCATACTGCAAGACAGAATAAAATTATTTTGTTCTCAGTGATCATATAACATAGAACTTCAGAAGTCCCTTAGAAGACAAGTCAATTTGAAACTGATAATCGCAATTTCTTCGAGGAGAAACGTTTCTTCATCCTATTCATAATTTATATAGCAAGTTTCTGGTAGGTGGGAAGAGGGTCTGCAGAAGTGTTTGCATCATGATGAACCAAGAACCGCCATTCATCTTTAAAAAGAGAGTAACTGTTTACCAGGGAAAAGTTATACATTTATAGCATAAACTTGCTAAAAACTATGTCTGACAAGGAAGATATAATATAAAACCTAATTTTATTGTTCCATATCAACTTCATCACCCCATTATAGTGTTCATTTAGAATGTTATGGTTATCTCTTCAGAACGTGATAAATAATTGGTTATATTGGTTTATAATTGGTTATAAAGATAGCACCATATAGCTTAATTTTGTTACAGATTAAGTTTAAAATAATTCACTGGGCAATTACTAATAGACTATGGCACCAAGGGATCCAGCAAATAGACATCTGCCCCATGACCTACATTTTGAAGCTTTAGACACAACAATTCAATGGTCTTCTAGTACTACATTCCCACATCCAGGTTACAGCAAAGCATGTAAATGGTTTCTCTAAATACTAATGGAGAACATGCAGTCTTCATTAAAAAGATTGACAGAGCAGGGCTGTTTCAAAACCCCTTTGCTCAAGAAGAGTGTTGCCTACCTATTAAGCAGTCCCGTTTTCAATTCCTCCAGAAAAAAAACCTGAGAGATGTCTGCATTTCAGTGTCAACATACTTAACCCCTCAGTCTTCCTATCTAGGCTGCAAAAGGCAGATGCAGAACTCTAAGCAGCTAGACAAATGTCACCCAGCTGCAAATGAGGTAAAGATATATATAACTAAGCATCAATGTTAAGTTTGTTTCTCCTAATCTACATTTTTAATTTTTGTCAGGCAAGTATATGAAAACCAGGAAAAGCGTGGCCTGAAGTATCATCATAGCTTGAACAGAGACTAACCTGTGAATAAGCTACAGTTGGAAAGAAACGTACCTGTGCTATCACACTGCAAAACTCTCATCAGCCCTTTACAGGAAACATATTTGCTAGATAACTGGCATTTTAATTGCTTTAAACACAAGCTTAAAGTGTGATTCATCAAGATTATGCTCTCATTCTGTATCTTACATAAGAGGCAAAAGGTAAACATTAAAATGTGTACACAAAGCTGGAACTACAAGTGTTTACATAGCCCAGCACTCAGAGCGGTGAAGTTCAACCCCTGACAGAATGCAAAGTCCAAGGGGCAGACTATACACTTGCCTCCACGTTGTGTCACACGCGCTGTAATTGCTTCAGATATTCTGGTATAAACAACTATATGGTCTGGCTGCAGCCACTAACAGGTAATTGTATATTGGGATGAGTTATTTTAACTCTGCTAACAGAGGCAGTAGAATTTAGAGCTGTAGACACCCTAAAAGAAGGGGATTGCCAGTGGCCACAAAGTGTGGTCGCAGCACACACAGAGCCTGTAGCACTGAAGAGCACAAGAAAAGGTAGAAAAAGCTCCTAATCACACAATAAGACTGGCAGCTTATATAAAACCTGAAGTACTAGCCCTCACACTTATTTAAAAAAAAATTAATTAAAAGGAAACTCTGCCCTGTGTAGGTATCAGTCCTTCACTTCCAGACTCTGGGAGGACTCCGGGTCACACCGACGGGCATTCCCCGCAGCAGGCGCCGGGCCGGGGAACACCGAGACGTGTCCGGCCTCGCGGCAGGGACAGGCGCTGCTTCCCCGCCCAGGGACCGCCACCACCGCCGTCCCCTCCCNCGAATCGGGCCAATGGCAGGGCCGGTGGCCGCGCGGGCCGCTGGGAGCGGGGCGGTGGCGCAGGGCCCGACGGGCAATGTAGTCCCGACGGGCACTGTAGTCCCTCGCCCTGCCCCGTTTCGCCCTGCGGCGGCGGCCGCGCCCGGCGGGCTCTGAGGGGGCTGCGGGGGGCTCGGCACCGTCGGCACCCGGGGCAGGCAGCGCCCGGCACCGCGGCACCAGCAGCAGCAGCAGCATCTCCATCTCGGTTGCCGCGGGAAGGCGCCCTCGCCCCACCGGGCCTCCCTCCCTCGCCGCCTGCCCCGCCCGGCCTTCGCCTCCCTCAGGACGCGTGTAAGTTCCAACCCGCTGGCGCTCGGGGCGGGCAGGGCGGTGCTGCTCTCACGGGCTGGCTGGCTGTAAGCGGGGTGATCGCTGTTCGCGTGGTGAGAGGGACGAGGCCGGGTGACCCGCCCGAGCTGCAGATGCCTTGTGTCAGAGCAGGGATCAGCCGAGCTGGGAAACCCGCGCTGTGAGCTCCGGGTGTGCGTGTGCCTTACCCTGCGTTCCAGTCCTGACAGCTGTGCAAAACTCTTAGTTAGGTACCTTTGTTTGAAACCTTCCCCAGCTCGAAATTATTGCTGGGTACCAGGTTTGCATGATGGGCATTTAATTTCTCAACCAGTAATGAGAGAAATCTTTCTGCTTTATTTTCAAACCAATGTCATAATGCCAGTTGGATCATTGTTTGCTGGAATCTCAGGGTATGGTAATGTACAGCATTTGATAAAGCAAATCACCATGAGTTTCTCTTTACAATCAGACAGAAAATCTTTGGAATGTCTGCCTGGTTTAGATTGAAATAAAAGAACAAGTAACTTGAAAGGAGTCAGTATCTGCGAGAACAGAATGTTTTTCATTTGAAGAAAAAAATGGCAGCGAGAGCAAGCAATTTTCTAAAGGAGTAATTCTACACAGACCCTCTATCAGGTGCCTTGATGGGGTTGTCTTTAGGATTAAGAGCTATCTTAAAACAAAGGCTATATCGTATCAGTAAAAGATGTATACTTGATTTCAGTTTGGATGTAGGCCGTGTTGCAGGAGTTTGTCTGTTTTAACAGCAGAAAATGGTGCAGTGTTGAATTTGAAATTGTTTGCTATCAAAACTGAAAAGTTCTTGAAATCACTCTATAAGTCTTAGGCTTACTTCTACAAAAGTATCTTGGTTTCTATCCTCAACAGAATTAAAACTACTGAACTTACCTAATACCATGCCAACCTTTTCATACCAGGAGGGGACTGAGAATGACTGAAAGAATGGGGCAAATTAGCTCCTGGGATCAAACCTGACAGCTCTTCTCTTCTGCTTGTTGGAAAGGAAAACTGAAGCTCTTCTTGGAATATTTTGCAAGGTATATTCCTAAAAAGTTGGGTTATATGTCCTGAA
The DNA here is from genome assembly GCA_013396655.1 of Campylorhamphus procurvoides. Classification (NCBI taxonomy): domain Eukaryota; kingdom Metazoa; phylum Chordata; class Aves; order Passeriformes; family Dendrocolaptidae; genus Campylorhamphus; species Campylorhamphus procurvoides. The sequence continues at coordinate 369,531 of WBMV01005344.1, read as the reverse complement.
TAAAATTATTCTTGCTAGGCTGGAGCATAACAAAGCTCATCGTACAGGCAATATTTTGATTTTGTTTGAATATAAGATTTCTGTTTTTATAATACTGCACTTTTAAAATTTTTATTTAAACTAGTATCTCATAGGACTGCTGTCAGCATATTGAAAGAGCAAACCAAACCCCAGTCTTACTTGGTTCCTAGCCTCACACAAACCATGATAAAGAAAACATTAGGTCAGCATAACCTATCCAGCCTGCTTTGGAGTTGGAGATGAGGCAACTTCATCTATATAAATAAGCTTTATGGCTTTCCACCAATATATTCTCCTTAAAGTGGCTTGTGCAAGGACAGCCAGTTGCAAAAAAAATACCTGCTGTCAAAACAGCATTCAGAAACTTATTCACCCCTGAAATTTGATTGTTTCTTTTTAAATTCTCTATAACTTGTGTAGCAAGTTGCCACTCCCAAGGAGAAAAGATTTTTATAAATGACTTGTTACCCTTAGAAACTTATGTTCCTTTTATTTGGGATACTATTCAGAACTTGTGGATAGTCTACTCGTCTGAATGATGAGATGATGCCCAATGAGACAGCATTTCTCAACTTGCTTTTACATTACTGTCAAAAGTAATTAGAGACACGGTCAATACTGCCCAGCATCCTTCAGCACATCTGAGAAGCAGCCAAACCAGAACTGGCTTCAGTTTCTTTGTATTCAACTAACCTTCCCCAGGGAATTAACAAAGTACGTCTGTTTTCCCTCAACACTCTGGTTCTGCTGTGGTTCCCCATGCCTGCCTTCCCAGCACTGCCTTCCCATCCTGGGTGCAGGCCAAGTCTTTTTGCAGGGTTCCTTTAGGGCCAACTAGCAAGGGCGCTCCTGTTCCTTGTCACAGAGATGTCTTGGAGGAAAATGGCGCATTATGTAATCCTCTTGGTAGTCTGCCATGCCAGGCCCTTGTAATCCATATGTTTCAGGACAGTTTGTGTTACTTATTCTGTTATTTACACAGTGTGGTGGGTGCATTTCACATTTCCTTTAATTTGATCCTAAATGCTCCCTATCCCACTCCCATCAGTTACCTTCAGATGACCCTATTTCTAATACATGTACAGCTGATTTTATGAACTCATGACTTCACAGGCTGTTCACTCGCTTGTTTTTCTTTATGTTTTCCTGTATTATCTCTTTTAAGCAGTGAGCTACTTCTTCAGTCTCCCTGGTGCTCCCAAGCTTGGAAGCTTTGCCCCAGGGACAGGTGGTGGTTTTGAGACAGGGAGATCTCAGTGGTGCTGGGCAGAGAGGAATTGGCCAGAGCATCATGCCCTTTCCCTGAAGGAGGCAGGAGTTTTCCATCCTCAGTTTGCAAATGCTGCTGCTATTTCATGACTGATTTGATTAACTGAGTAACTGTGGGGTTGTGGGTGGGGTAGGAGGCAACCTTCACCGGAAAGAGCTTGCAGATGGTTGTGAGGCTACTCGGTTGATGTGCTCTAGGAAACTAAAATATAGTTTGGAAAATGAATCATAGACTCAGTGGCAAAGAGGGGACTTGAGGAGCATATGCTAGTTATGACAGAGCCAGCCAGGAGCCTGGGAAGAAAGGAGGAGATCACTGATGAGGAGCGGGAGGCAAGTCGTAGCACCTGGTGTTGGACTTCAACCTTAATGCTTGTCCTCTGGATGTTTCCCAGGGCTAGCTGCTCCAGCAAGGAAGGTGATGGGGATACCTGTGCTCTGTGGTTATGGCTGTTTAAAAAACCATTCGCTGAGGAGACAGGAAGCTCATAAGTGGAGATACATTTGTGTTAAGAGGGCTTGTTCAGGTACTGCCATGTATGTTCCACTCATAGATGCAGCCAGGCCATCTGGTCCCATGCCAGTGTTTTGTGTAATGAAAACATGCTACATGTGCTCAACATACCATTTTTAAATCTTTATAGATTTAAATCTTTATTTTTTATAGAATAAATCTTTATTTTTTCATATGAAAACCTGTGAATGGCAAACAGTATTATTCCTTCAGTAAGAACTGTATTGTCTTACATAGGAGAAGATGTGAAATATATTTTCTGATATGTATTTTTCTCAGTTTCTGTAATTCAGCGCTTGGGTAAGAGCGCAACTGAGACAAAAAGCTATTGCTCTTTCTTCCTGTTTCTCCCCCAACCCTCTGGTATTCCTTTTGTTCCTCTCTGAATTATTGTGTAATTCTCTGATGAGCTAAAGAGATCATTTAAGCTGTAACCAACCTTTTAATCTTGGAATTAAACCATAAAGTTTCACAATCAATTATTCTCTGTGATGTATTAATATAAGTAGTCACCATTTTGAAGGTCAGATCTAGCATTTTGAAATCAGAACCCTCTACCACTCGTCAACAGGCTTAAAACCTACCTGAAGACATCATTGTGTGTCTTGGATCATTATGCTTACCCAGCATTTGAGTGTACTTAAGTTGTCACTTTATTTTAGTTTGAAAAGCTTTCATAAGCACATGTAACCAAGTACCTCACGGTGACAGTATTTTACACTGGCTGTAGTGACTAAGGCAAAGGAATGCCTTGGATATTCTGAGGAATTAGCAATGCAGTTAATTCTTTTTTTTCAGTATTAGTGTGCTGTATATTTTTGCCACCCACCCATCCATATTTAAAACTTTTTTTATTATGAACAGGAAGCTTTTCAAACTACGATCATCAGGGCCTTCCATTAGAGCGGTTATACCTGGGTCTTCCTAATACAGTGGGATTCTTAACCACAGAAGGGCTTTTTAACATGATCACAGCATAAATGAAAATAAAATATGTTTCTTAAATGTTTCTGTGCCTCACTCATTTGAAATGCCAATTTTTACTAGGCTGTGAAGATGTATAAAAATTGAGAAATACTTTGTGTATGTATATGTATATATTTATATATTTTTTACTACCAAAGTGGACTGAAACTTGCTAATGGGATAAAAAATAAACAAATAAAATCAAATCTACTTTCTTTTTTCTTCTGCCTTTTCTAGTGTCTTTCTATAACTCTGGCAACAGATGCTGTAAGACCACTACTGATGGTTAAGTATTTTGCTTCTTTATTGCTGAAAGGGGCCGAAACGATTGTGAGTCATCTGATCAGGCAAAACAGCACTATATCATATTAGTCAGTGTAACAGCAACAGAGGCCTCCATTGGAGAAAATGGTAAGAACTGTTTTCACATTGTGACTCAAGTATTTGTCCTGTAAATGTATCAGCTGTTTTGCCTGACTGATTAATAGTTATATAATTATTTGCATAGTTAGTTATTAGGTGTTTGAGATGTGTATGTTGAATAGTAAAACTATTGTTGATAAAATAATACATTTATAAAAATAATTAATAAAATATACAGTCAAAGGTTTTATTCTGTCGATGTGTATTTTTATAAGAAAAGATGAGTACTTCTAAACTGTGTCCCATGTAGAACAAGTCTGCATAGATGGCTTTTTCCTGGATCTGCTTGCTAAATGTAGTCTGTAGGACATTTGTGTTGTGCCCAAAAAAATTAATTCCATCCCCACCAGACACAGTTGGGGTCAAAACCCAAAGGGTTGTGACTTTGTCAAGTCCTGTAAATGAGGTATTTTTGTGTTACTGGTAATAACATAATTAGAAATCTTGACAGAGAATCCTTGAACAGGAAGACTGATGGTTGTTCTTGAATAGTTGTGTAAAATCCTTCCCTCTTAGTCAACATCATACTGATGTCTCAGGACATACTGTTAGAAATGGCTCTACAGGTGGAATACTAAATGGAATCCTATACTTAGAGAAATCAGAATGAGTTTTGCCAGTTTTCACATAGTCTGGGTCTTACATCATAGTTTTCCTATGGATTTCAAGTCTTTATATCCTTTGGTCATCAAAATGGAGTAGTATTGTTGATACAGAAGATACAGTCCCGAAACAGTGGCTACTTCAGGAAAGGTTTTTTGTGTGTTGTTTATATTTCATGAAGAGTATTTGAACTGTGCATCCAAATTTTGTTTGGTTCCCTGAAATACCTCCTCTTTTTTCTTCTTTCTTTTTTTTTTATTTTCTAAAGATCTGCCTAAGTTCTGCAAATGTTTCCATAATGTCTTTTTAGCTTCAAGTCTGAGACTAGGCCTGTTGCCATTCTTTGCTATACACAATGTTAACTGTTTTCTTTACAGACAGTATGTTAGCGCCAGCTTAAGGGGTAGAGATACATTCCAAATCTTATTAGTAAAATTTTACTTCTCTCCATGTGTTATTGATTCTTTCTCAATCATCCACAGAGCAGTATAAATACCAACATGGGTAACCGTAATTTAATCTCAGGGTTGACTTTCCCCTAAAGTGAAACATATGTTTCAGTTTTATTTCATTTGAGGTTTCAGAAGTTTTATTTCAGTTCCAAGCTGCTTATGAAAATTCTTCATGGTGTAAGAAATTCAAGCTTTAATCCTTAGGATTACTTTTTAAGAGTATTGTTTTTGTTTTTTGTTGCTTGTTTTTATTTGGTAGTGTTATGTAAAATACAGGTTCTAAATAGCTGCCCTCAGAACAGCCCCAGAAAATCTTAGCAAAGGCATTCTGTTAAAAGTTAGATTCTCAACTCTTGCTCTGTCATCTTACTAAAAACTTAACAAGGTAAATAAATTGGATCATGAAGTCAGTACATATCTAGAGTAATGCAATTTTGAAATAGAGAAACTGGCCAAAAAACCAACATATATATAAATATATGTGAGATACATAGCTGATAGCTGAAGAAACCGAAAGATTTCCTTTAAAGGAGAGGGGCGGTGTGTACATAGATATATAAGACCTGTGTAGAAGCCAAAAGACGGAACACTTCTGTGTCTCAAAAATACAAGGTGCTTCAAAGTGACGTGGATCAAGAGCAAGAAGCTTACTGCTCAAATAACGTGGGCTAAATCCAAGAAGCAGATTATGTTACAGTGTAGCCATTGCAGTATTTCAGTGTAGTATTTCTCATCTTTCTGATTCCGACACGCAAGACAGAGCTTCTTTTATTCTTACCAAGTGTCAACTGTCTGTCTTGACTTCAGAAACCAGTGCTGTTCTCTGACATTATGTACCCTTCCTTGGAATGTCATCACGGCTTTGGGCACTCAGGGCTTCTGCTTTAACTCACGTGAAGATGTGATTGGAGCAGTATAGTCACACCACTGACCTTCAGATGTTTTAACTTGAGCTTCCTGTACAGCCAGTAGTGAGAAATGCTCAGAGCTGATTCAGGCCTAAGTTAAATTCTTGTTCTGGAAGTACACTTGTGCAACATGGTACAGCTAAGCAATATAATTGTAACCCAAATTGCACTCTGGAGGAACTTTTCTTTCTTCACTAGCCTCTTAGTTTAGATATCTAAATTAATGTCCTGTTTTGGGTAACATGGTTATCCTACAGCACAATAAGAGGGCAAGGAATAAACGTTTAGAAAACAAATTTCTTAACCAGTGACTTATCTTTAAAGGACTTGAAAATAATGGTTCTTTGACAATAGCAAATGGCCCAGGACATTCCAGTTGTGATGTGACCTCGTCTTTTTTTCTTTTTTTTTTAAGCTTATATTTTACTATATTACAGACTGAAAAACAGTATGAAAAAGAAGGTGGAGAGCTTCATACATGCTAGACATCTGCCCTGCATAGAACAAAGTCATACTCCTGAAAAGGAGAGCCTGTAATTGTGTCATGCAATTGGACAGCAGTGCTCCTTGCAGTCCTTGAAGAGAAACACAGTCTTCATCACTCAAAATGGACCAGCAGGTGAAAGATGATGAAAACTCATGAATTCTCAGTTGCTTCTCATGGAGTGGATTAATGAGCAGCTAATTTTTTTTTTAACACATTCTTATGCCATTACTTTCAGCCAAATTGGCAAGTAGATCTATGTGGCCAAACAGATGTTGGGACACCAGAAGAGCAGGCAGAAATACTGGTGGGACAGAAGGGCAGAACTCCTTCCCTCATGTTAGGCAGTCTTAGATTGGCTAAACTGTTTGTGAAGTTGTACCTTTGGCAGTTCTTCAGCAAGGACTCAAATATGCAGATGGCTGCCTGGATTGCAGCCTTTGGGCATAACCAGACTTGCAGAGTTAAAGAGTATTTCCAAATGTAGTTCATCATCGTGTTCTCAACTTGATGCTGCCCTACCTGATGTTGTCACAACATGCTGGAGCCAAGGATAAAGCAGAATTACGGAACAGGGCAGTCTTCCTGACTGAAACTTTGCCCACAGCTGAAATCAAGAAACTGGAAGATTTCCACTGAAATGTTGAGTGTTACCAGGTACTGGCTGATCTGACCCTTTGTAGTCAGAATAAGCCCCATTTTGCAAAAACTGAGATATAAACAGCAAAATTTTATTGTTACTAATTCAGTTTTGCGCATCTGAATTTTCCTTTCTTGTTTCAACAAATTATAGGATCTGACTGCAGATTTAGTCAGGTGCTTTTGTGTAGTGTTGCCAAGTAATGTCATCCTGCCACACTTCATCATATATGTGGGTGCACTGAAAAATACATGCACATTTATAAAGCACCATAAGATCTTTCTGAGTGAATTGCATTATAAAGAGAAGATAATTATTCCAATATTTAATCCAGATTTTCCATATAAAGCACATTTTGGCATTGTGAAAAGAACCAAAACATTTAACAATTTTGAGACAAAAGAGGAGTCCTTTTTATTTTTAAGGATAATACTAGTATAAAGTTAGAAGTGAGTCATCCTCTAACTAATTTCTTACTTGGTGACTCATGCTCTTGGCAAACTATCCAAGACAAGTGACTCAGATGCTATGGTTTTATGGCTGTTGCTGTTACAACTAAACATGAGGCTTGATTTTGGGTATAACCAGTGTAGCTATATCCTGCAAATTATGCCACAATGCCACTTGAGGATGTACTACACTTTGCAAATTTCTTTAATCTGATGTTTTGTTTTCAGTTGTAGGTGGATGGTGTAGCTAGCTCCTGGGTGTCTAAAGCAGACATGTCCACCAAGAGTCTCAGCAGTGTACTTGGACCAGGAAAATCTAACGTGGTATGTATTTCTTTCCATCCAGGAATGGCGATTTAGTAAAGCCTCATCACATGACCATTGCTCTGAATAAACTTTTCAACTCAGAATTCCTAATAAATTGTTTGATGAATACTATTGAGAACACTGATATGGGAATGATGGGAAGATTCATGCCATATTTGCTTGGGATGGATATGGTACCAGGTTGTTGCCTATAACACTCTCTTTCTGTTTTGTTTCTTCATCTTTCCCTGCCCTCCCTGCTCCTCCTTGGCTGCAGTTTGTAAGGTATATCACAATGCAGGTCTGATCTGATGAAACCACAACTAATGCCAATGCCTGCCTGTGATGGAAAGAGAGCTCAGACTATAAACTTTGGATTTCTGGCCTCTTCCTAGGTAAGTCTGTTACTCATCTTCCCCTTTCTCCCCCCTCAGTTGCCTTTGTTTCTCTTCTTCCTCTCTATCATTAACTCCTATCAAAGTTCAGTGTCACTGCTTACTGGGAACCCAGTTTCATTTGGCTTCCCTAAAGAAGTCTCATTACCTCCATGTTGGGTGTTCATCATGCAGTGAAAATATGAAATACAATTTTATTGTAATAGTTCTGAGTGATTTTCAGCTGAAGCAAGGAAGGGGAAAGTCTGGCATATTTTAGTGAGATGTTCATGTTTCTCAACTACAATTTATAAATTCAGAGTTTAAATGTATACTAACTTTAGAAATTAATCATGTTCATTGCAGATGCCTTTACAGCCTTATTCTTAAAAAGTAGGCTATTTGGTAGTATAGCTGAAATTATTCCTGTACTGAGACAGGAGAATGTCTTAGCAAAGCTGTGTTGAATAGTAGTTTCTATTCTCTTTATTTTGTTCAGTTGTAAATATAACAAACAACAGATGAAATAACTATTGACGTCGAGAATAACACAAATCATGTCACACAAGGACTTCAAACACTGTGCTTGGAGGTCAGTTACCTGTGTGCTTGGAACTTTGATCACGTTGGTAACGACCAGATGACATAACTTGCATGGATGTACAATCAAAGATAAATAGGCAGCTTTTCATTGAATTTTACAGGCAGAACAGCAAAACATCAGTGAAGTGAAAATGTGTATTTCTAATAGGCTCAAAGAACTTCAACAAACGAAGATAATACTGATTAATTAATTTGCTGAAACTGCAAGCAAGGGGTTTTGTTTGTTTATTTTGTTAATTCATTTTTAAACTTAAATGGATCCTGTTTTCAATAAGCAGCATGAAGGAGGAGTCTGTCCAGGGCCCTGCCATATCAAATGGAAGACAGCTTGTTCTCTGTCAGATGAAATGTAAGTTCAACTGCTAAATGGGCCTAGCTGCAGCCCTGCTAGATTAATAGCCAATTTTGCTGGGAATATAGATTCTGGGGAACTGAACCTGTTCCTTAATTCTATGACTGAGAAAAATGGGAATTTCTTTAAGAAAATTAAGATAGACTTATGTTTGAAGAACATCAGAATTTCAGATTTCCATTTCAGCACTGACCCTGCCTAGGCAAATGAGTTAAAAATCTGAGAATGACTCTGAAACTCTGTTGCTGAATTTTCCAGTTGAGGGGCATGGATATTTTAATTTATGGTATGGGTCAAACTGATCCAAATATAAGGTTCAGTTTGAAGGTGAGACCTGTCTACAGGTCCTTTCTCAGCTCTCACTACTTTTTATTTTATCATTGTTGATTTTTTTTCCTTAAATGGGAGCTGAGAAGAGCACTTATTTGCATTTTGTGAAGGGTCTGAAGATCTGCAGGTACAGAGCACTACGTAGTTGAAAATTTTAAAAATCAGAGCTGTGTTATGTCAGCTTTCTTTTTCGTTATATCAGTCTGTGCTGTGACTCAAATTGATCTGCTTATAATCAAATCTAAACCTGGTGATTAAGGGTAGAGAATTGTGGGATTTTTGTTGTAATCACAGACTTTTTAGTTCACTGAAATTAGGGTTCCAGCCTGATTTCTCTCTGCAGGGGAGATACGGGTGAGGTTTTTTTGTGTTTGTTTTTTTTGTTACTGTGTTCTTTGATTGTTTGTCTTTGCTATATGTTTATATAACATATATGTATGTTTTTATGTTCTGGGAGGATCTAAGGTCTGAAAACTGTCAATTATAAGGAGGTGATAAATCAGTCAACTTTTTTTGGTTTAGGATTTTAGATTACACGTATCAATTTCAGCTTGTATCGGATTGCAGTTGTGCCTGTGAATGGAGACTAATGTAATATCATTTGTGGGGATTCTGTTATTTGCAGTCTATGACCAGTAATGCCTCATAACCACTGCTTCAGTATTTTCCTTGTACCTTTTGCACCTTTCTGATTCTTGTGCTTGTTCTGCTTGTTAACTTTTCTCTCTTCTGGGGGGGAGGGAAGATTGGTGTTTTTTGTTTGTGTGTTGGGTTTGGGGTTTTTTCTTTGGTTGTTTTTTGTTGTTGTTCTGTTTTCCTCTTTCTTTCTAAGAGGAATATCACCTTTGGTATATCAAGTAAATTTTATAAATGGAGAGAAAGTAAGTCAGTTAGTGCTTACTACTTATAGAGCAGTCAGGCAAAATGTATGAGGGATAGATGTCTTAGCTGTATCAGTTTTGTTTCCAGTGGATGTACAAGGGTTTTGTAAACAAAAAAAGTGTCTTTGTTGCCCGTTTTACAGGAGATACACAATGCTTTTGTTTTTTCATTCCATGTGTGACAGCGCTGACACCAAAAGAAACTGTAGCTCCTTTATCTGACTTCCATGTGAAAATTAAAGATAAATACAACAAATTTGGTTAGCGTTCATGAGATTAAAGAGTCTGCTTTACCATTTTGGCTTGAAAAGAACAATAAATGTACGTAATTAGGACTTTATATGAGTGCCAAAGTAATGTCTCAGGGTGTTCTGCCAATATTACAAGATAAAAAAAATCTTTTTTGCTCCATGGCATTTGGCATATATGTTTCTTAGATCCTTTCAGGTTAATAATTGATTCAAAGAACTGATTTTGATGACTCACACCTTTGAGTCTTAAATTCCCATTAGACAAAGTGTGTGTTTGCATGAGCTATGTTTTATAACAAGAAAACAAATATTTCAGTGGCGCTGAGAATCCTGCAGTGAAATACAAGTTGCCTCCTATGCAGGAGAGACCCTGAAAGTTATTTTCTATTATAGGGGTTTTTTCCTGCAATGTATCTAATGAAAAAACGGAAGTCTTATGATTATAGTTCTGGTATTCTTTTTTTGTGTGTACAGTTTGTATAGATCTCATGAAAACATGAAAGTCCTAAATTGTCCTCTTGAACGAAACAAAATGCATTGTACAGAACAGACTATTCACTGTAATATTTACTTTGAAAGGTCACTAATTCCAGAAATATTCAGAAGATGTACCTACGGTAAACCTACTCAGTGTTAGTATAAGGTTATTTCCCTTCTTTGTTACTAGGTAGTTGGAGCCTTTAGGAACAAATTTGTCATTTATAATACAGCCCCTTCTTACACAAGACTCTCATTCTTTGCAAACATGGATAAAACAGGTATTTTAAAAATTATCATTTGAGTGTTATTCTCTGTGGTTTCAGCTTAATCTCACAAGGCTATATTGAATGGTTTTTAAACCTAACCAGATCTTTAGTTTATCTGTCTGAAAGCACAGTCATATTGTACTAAAGTTTCAGCTCCAGTTGATTTGTGGTGTTTGGACTTGACCATGTGTTTAAATCCTTGTTCAGACATACACTTCCCTGCTAGTGGAGAAATACTAAAGGTGTGGTGTGTTTCCATTTTACTCTGATTCCCATCTCTGGACTAGTTTAGAAGAAGGAAAATAAAACTTGTGTGTCTTTTCTATGCTCTAGTAGGCACTGTATGTTCCCTCCTGAGTGAGAAGAGTAAGCCAGTTTTGTCTGCATTGGAGGTATGTGTGTCTAGCTAGTTCAAGGAGATGGCTTTTTTCCTCTTTCACACACAGGCATAGAAAGTCAAGTTTGCTGTTTTTACCTGATTTGTTATTAGTATCCATGGGAATTTCATGTCAGCATTTAAGAACTGGGAGTACAGACCAACATAAGTGAAAAAGCTCTTGATGGGAGAACCAGTTTCTCCTCCTCTTCAGATGTGGTGGTGCTGAATAAGGAAGAGAGTCTTTTGCTCTTGTCAGCCATTCTGTCTTTCAAAGTGCTTGTTTTGAAAGTGTCACTTCCCTCCTGATTGCATTGTGAAGGACCACATAAAAATGCTGAGTTGAAAGTGAAGACATTCGGGCAAGCAAAACCAGTATGTATACATACATGAGGGTAATTGTCTGTGGGAGAGCAGTCAGAAGCAAACCCATTGTTTTCTCTACCAAATGCTCTGACATTTGTTGCAATATTTTTTTATAGTGATGAACAGTATTTCTCAATCAGTGGGTTGTGAACTTGCATGTTTTCCAATTACATTTTGTATATGTAAGTTTGATAGTTAAAAGAGAAGCAGCAGTACACCAACCCAAATACCTAGGTACCAGATAGATTTGATGGGAACAAAGTGTATTTGAAATGAGTTTTTTAGCTTTTTTACACACCTAATAGTTTGAATCCACTACCTGTCTGTTTTCTTTTTTTAATAAGCTCTTTGCAGAATAGAAACTACGCCATGAAAAAAAAAACCCTCTTCGTCTCCTACGAAAGCACCTACTTTATCCTCACAGTCCGGTATTTCTAAGAAATAATCAAGGATTAGATTTTAAATGTTACTAATTTGAGAAGTTTTATTTGAAATATCTGAACTTAAGGGTATTTTTGTTTCCTATAAAACAAGAGCACTGACAACCCTGCCAGGAATCAGTTAAAGTTGTAGAGAGTAAGTGTACATTAAGGTAATTGTGTAGTAGGACATAGACATACTGGCACAAAAGGTTTTAGAGGGAAAAGGTTATCACTGCTTTGTGACTGCTGCATGCTTTTTTTCAGTTGGGATGAAAGACAGCGACCACAATCTCTAACCTCATCTCAGAACTGCCAGAGGATAACTGTAGAAACCACTTGGACCACTGCGAAGTCTGGCCACGGGGATGGGCAGGATGGTAAGATCAGACTACACTTATGTACTCTTCTGACTATTACTCCCTAGTCTTGGCTATTGTTAGATGTATAAGTCATGTCTATTGCACAGGTAGATAGTTATCGGACAAAGGGGAACAGTTTTAAACTAAGAGAGAAGAGATTTGGATTAGATGTTGTTAGAAGGCAATTCTCTACTCAGAGGGTGGCGAGGCACTGTAACAGGTTGCCCAGAGAAGTTGCAGGTGCCTCATTCCTGGGAGTGTTCAAGGCCAGATTGAGTGGGGCCCTGAGCAACCTGATCTGATGGGTGGCATCCTTGTACATGGCAGGGGCATTGAAACTAGATGGTCTTTAAGGTGCTTTCCAACCTAAACCATTCTTTGCTTCTGTGTCCTAATCCAGACAATATTCCAGGTAGCATTTATTCTGCCTTGGCTGAACACCAAGCTTGGTGCTTGGGCCGAGAGATCTATGCCATATTTTTCATCAGTGAAGGAAAAGACATTCCCCGTAAGGGCTTTTCAGACTGCCAAAGCAAAGTTCCTGCTTAGACAGAGTGCCTTTCTTCATGTTTCTGTCCCTTGGTCAAAGTGAGGGAGAGATGAGCTTCAACTCTGCGCAGGGCTTTTCTTCATAACATGAACAGGTTTTCTTTAAGTGTCACAGAAGGCATAAATGAAAGGAGCCTGCACTAGTAGGTGGGTGGGAAGGGAGGGAGCTGATGGTCTCAGTATAATCTTCCTTGGCCACAATCTGACAAAGATTTAGGCATGTGACAACATTTATGCCCTTCAATTCCTCCATCATCTGCAACCAGTTTCCCCTCTCAGATGTCTTAGTCTTTGGGGAAAGCAGAATTCTCATGTTAGCTAGCAATTGGCTGTTGGTTTTCCTGTGATCACACGAGTAATACTAGAGGCCTTTGGGTCCCTTTTGTCATTGTGTTTTCCAGATAATAATTTTACACAGTTTTAGAGCTGTTTTTTCCCATTTGATTTACACATTTATCACTTGTCATTATATAGTTATGTTTGACTGTTGGTCTTCTAGCCCTGCAATTTATGAGAAAAAGAACTTTAAAAAAGCATGTGTCTACCAAAGGTACTACATACACCAAAAGAGTTTGGGTGTTTTTTCCCAGTTCTGAAAAGAAGGAAGACGTAACAGATGCCTAGACTTGGTGCTTTCCATTTGATATGTGTGATATGTGAATATAGCCAAAACAAATCAACAGTATCTGATTTTTTGTGAGGAATATTCTTAATAGTTTATATTAATTTATTATGCTGTTTCTTGCTTTATTTGCAAAGAGGAAAAATTAAATAAGAACTAGTGTGACTGTCCTGCACTGCAAAAACAGGATAAACATGGAAATAATATGAGTAGAATATAAACAGGAATGGCGGAGTGCCAACAACCCCTTGAACATAAACCTGCCGGCAGATATACCACAAGTCTGTTTTGTGACACTGTTTGCATTGCTTAATACACTTTGTGTGGTTTGAGGAGATACGTACATGCATCTCGTTACCACTGCTCTCCAAAATGTGCCTAAAGCTTTATAGCCAGCTGGCTTTGAATTAGAATAACACCATTGGTGCTCTATAAGAGTTTTTTGGTTTGTTCTGTTCTTGCATAACATATTTACATGTGGACTGCACCTGTTTGATGCTTATTTTAGCTTAGCCTTAGACCAAGGATATGAAAGCCCCATGGAATGAGGGAGGAGTAGGTAATCCTCATAGGTTCCTAAAAAATTTCATGCCAGGTTGCCTGATGATAACATACCTAAAAGCGTGGGACGTTTTGGTTGGTTTTCTGTTTGGGGTTTTTTTTATAAGTTCCATTGGTTTCAAAACTTTAGACTAGACCACAGCACTTTTTATCCCTTAGGCAAGTATCTGAACCACAAGGTAGTCAGTAGTTTGCTGAAACTGACTCAGAGAGTTGGAAAATTGCAGCCTTGCCCTTTAGGTTTATAAATAAATAATAAGAGGTGATAGAAAGCTGAGTGTCTGAAGCACAAGCAGATATGAAGTGATCCATGAAGTGTTTTCTGTGCAAATGTGTTACATGCAGTGAGTCAGTATAGCAGACTTGTTCAGTGTTTTGAGTCCATTTGTGTCCTGCATACTTCAGCATACAATGTGTAGTCCTTTCCCTACCAGATTGCTGGTTTACAGTGAAATATATGGGAAAATACTTTAAAATAAACTAGTAGTTTCCACCTACTCCAGTCCAGAAAGAAAGACAGAAATGCTGAGTAAATATTAATAAGAACTGGAATAATCCTTGATTTTGTTTGTCAGTATTGTACCTAGAGTCTGTCTGGATTGTTGTCTTGCAAATTAGACTGAAAGCTTAACTGGCAAACAGGGTTTGTTTAGAAAGTTAGGGTAAAAGAAAAAGGAAAACTTACTTTGTTTGCACCACAGTGTTAGAAACTGAACTTGTAATACATGCCGTAATGTCCTTGACAGATGTTATGTGTTCCACTTAGCTCTTGATCCGCAGCAACTGAAATACATATAAAGTATATAGAAGGTAATATAAAGGGATGTAGAGTAGGCAGTAACTTACTGAATGTGTATATGTGATATGAAGGCAAGGGAGTGAAATACCTCTTGAAAACCATACTTGCTTTCAACCAGTTGTGCTGTGATGTGTTCTCTCATAAATAATATCAGTGAAAACCCATCAGCCTCTGATAGCTGAACCAACTGCTCAGGACAGTTTATTGCTTTTTTTTGTCCTGTTTTGAGGATATGACATTATTACTTCTGTCGTATTTCTTCTGGCTTATGTTTTTTACCATGTTCTAGATTTTCAAATACTAAGTATAATGTGAGACCTTCACATCACCAGTCTAGCTTGGTGCAGAATATTGAAAGAGCACAAGCTGTCTACATCACTACACCAGGCAGTGAGTTCATAAAATTGGGTGCTGTGGTTCTACCTGCGGCTCACAGCTGGTACAAATTAGACTGAATGGTTTTATTTGCTCCAAGTTTCAACTTTATTAATTCAAAAATCTCAGGTCTTTTCCCCCTAATGCCAAATGGATTGCACTGTAATTTGCCTGTGCCTAAAATAAGTAATGCTATATACACCTGAGGACATGAAATTCTTTCATTTGAAACCCTTACAGATAATACATTAAACCTACCCTAATTTTATTCTCTTTGTTTTGGTTTGCAGTGCAGAAGAATTGTGAAATCAAAACTGAAGGGGGTTTGTAAAAACTTTCTAAAAGCTCTTTCCAAAATTAAACAAGTATAAACAAAAATAATGTGAAAAGGTGGTATTTTACAGTGCAGAAATCAGTTCATGTGATGTGATGTAAGTACAAGAGAGAAATTGTTTTGATAAAGCCGCACCTTGTTTTGAAACGATCTTTCCACAATGCAAAAAGTTTGGAAAGTGTTTATATCCGTTCCTGCTGGAGTGCTTACATGATCAGGGAAACTTGCACACTTAGAAATTAATTTGTCCCTGTATATAAAGCCTGTCACTTGATTTGGATAGTCTTCAACATTTCATCATTTCTGTATTTTCTCCAGCATTATCTGAGGTGACATTTATTGTTACATGCCATTGATCTATCCTGTCCCTGAACTTGTCAGTGATTTGGATCATATCTTATTTCCTGACCTACTGCTTCTATTCAGCACAGTCCAGCCCACTTCTATCTTGGGCATAATTGTGCAATATTTACAGCAAAGTATTAGGGAAATACTGAATTAGAAATAAAAGATTGGAAAGAACCTCAACAAGGTGCCCTCTCCTTGCTGCAAGTCTGGATCAACTTTACCTAGACTGTTCCTCACAGATGCTTAACTTTTCCTAAATAGTTGCCAGCAATGGACATTTGAGTTTTCCAGTTCAGTCTGATGCTTGTCTAACTTCATGCTAGGAAATGTCTGCCTCCAGTGTGAAGTGAATTTCCCTTACTGCAGTTAACACTTTTAAATTTTCTTGTTTCTCAGCAACTGTGATTTATTTTCTTTGCTGCTACCTGTTCCAGCAGTGAATACCCCTTCAAATCTTTCATTTCATAGACTAAAACTCAATGTTTTTATGTAATCCATTCTTAGTTATTCCATAAGTTTTTAGAAGCCTGAAATTGGGCACAGTACTTGAAACAGGTACAGTATTCCATTGCAGAGTCAATGGAAGGACTGCTCTCTTACCACAAGGAAATTCAATGTGCAATTAAAGGTGCAGTAGGTTTTGTTGGAGTAAGGCAAAAAGTTGCCACTCTTCAGCTGAGATACAGTAACTGCTCATGTGCCTGCTCCCAGCAATTGTTGGGAAAACAGGCTTGTGGGAGTGATCCCATGTTCTCCATCGGGCTTGACTGTATGTGCAGTCAGTGTCTGTGTCAGGGAGGGAGAAGGGGACAACTATTACCAGCTGAGGACAGTAGCAACAAGGATTCCTCATGCCCTGAGAGGTCTGATTCGACAAGTACAGGTCATAAAGTGTAAGAAGCCAGCTGCCTAAAACTGCCAGCAAATGGCATGAAGGTCGGTGTCAGTCCCGACAGCAGCCATCTGCTTTGTGGTTTAAATTAGTTAAATTAGGGAGCTCTCAGAGAATTGCACGGTTTTGGAAGCACTACAGCTCCTTCTAGCAGTAAATGTGTGTAGCCAGTCTTCCTTCCTGCCCTCTTCAGTGCAGTTGCTTTAGGGTTGGCAATTACTGCAAGTGCTTATGGGTTAGGATATGAGGAAAATTCTAAGTGTTTAAATCTTCTTCAGAACATCTGTTACCGGGTTTTCGGAAGAAAATTTTACTTTGTTCTCAAACACTCGTTCTTTGTTTTCCCAAGTTGGTGCATATGTGTTTCTGTTGCTTGTTTCCAGTTACCTAATGTTCTGATCCCAGCCAAGCTCTCCTGAAGCAATTTCTTAATGCAGTATCTGTCTGGAGGCAGTTATAATAGCACGTCATTCTTTGTAGGTGGCCTGCAGTGGAGGGCCCCTGTCCTATACTAAGTTTAGGTGTAAGGAGGAGCCAGTATGGGACCTGTTTTTACTTTAAGGACAACCATCCATGTAGTGACTGGCAGTTTTTATAAAGAAATGACCTTCACATGCACAGCAAAATTCAATTAGTGTTTCTCTTCAAGTATATACATGACACCACAGCACAGTTCACCCAGTTTTATTTTATCTCCACTTGATATTTGATACATTTCATTCAGTAAATGTGTCTTTACACTTGGATGTCTCAGCAGTCAGAGAATAAATCAGTCACAAGGTTATCAGTGCTGCACAGGGAAACCAAGATCCTAAAAAAGAAAGCGTGAGGTCAAACTCATTCAAGGTCACACCAGTGCCTCTAAGCTGTTGAGTGGCACGTGACAATGTAGACAAAAACTTGAACGTCGATGCACGAGTAACTTTGTGTGATGTACGAGATGTGCCCTCCGAGGCACAGACACCTGAGTCACGAGTGCGCGCCGGGGCCGCGGAAGGGGCAATGCCCCGGCGTGGGGCCGGGGGGCCGCCTGCCCGCTGTGCCCCGGACTGCGGGAG
>WBMV01005344.1:325008-351436 GCA_013396655.1 Campylorhamphus procurvoides | reverse complement strand
GCGGGCGGCGGCGGCCGCTCTTGGCCCAGCAGCGCCCAGGGTCCCGCCGGAATCTCCGCTTCCCCGCCGCGCTCATGAAGCTCATAGTGCACAAGCAGCACTGTAAGTAACGCCGGGCTCGCGTCCCGGAGGGTGACCGCGGCGCGCTGCAGCGTGGGAAGGCTCTCCGTGCATAGTATGCGCTCCTTTTCCAAAGGTTGCTAGAATTAAGAAAGAAGTAGATCTGGGAACCCCGGGCAAGCTATTGGGACTGGAGATAAAAAGTACATTGCAGGCAGATTAAATCTGTAGCATGCTCCTCATAAGCATCTCCTGTGGCTTTGGGTTAGTTGGTTTGAGAAGTTCTAGTGAACTGGCTGTCTATTTCAGGTTGAGTTTTAAGGCTGTGAAATTAAAACATCCATATTTGTATTATGCTTAATTTTATACAGTCTTTTGATTTGTAATTTTACTTTCTTGTTCATAACTAACTTCTTACTTTTAAGTATGAAGGTATTGAATAACTGCATGGTAAACCCTACAAGTAAAACAGTCCCATGGAAAAAGTGCTCTGTTTCTTTGCACTCTCACTTTGCTAGCTTTTCAAATAAAGCCAACAAATGTTTGCTTCATTGTTAAAAGTTCAGCATGTTCCAAAAGGGTAATCAGGGATAGGATCACAGCTGCCCACTGCCAAAACTTAAAAGATGTTTCTACTCAGTAGGAAGTAGTGTGCATTCAGCCACTCTGGTTTTTGTTTTTTATTCTTTGTTTTGAAATGGGTATTTAAAAAACTTTTCTGTATAAGCAGAACAAAATAGTCAGAAACAGCCTTGAAAAGCCACAGCTTTCACAGGACTGCATATTATCCAGTGCCTTTTGTGGCTTTTAAAATGTTTTTGCTGAGCTACATATACCACTTACCCTTAGACTGTTCTCTGATTGATCATGTTAAGCTTACAGTACCTGTTGATAGTTAAGGTAGTCCTCTGTGAAATTAAGCGTATCGATGACCAGACACTGGTTTTGTAGTCTTTGTCCAGCTTCACGTTTTCATTCATGAACAAAACCTGCAGAACTTGGACTAGATTACATTTTGATTTGGTGTAATTAGGAAGAGTCAGCACTTGCATATCAAACTCTCTGTAATAATAAAAAATATTCTGAAGTAAAGAATAAAGTTTTTAGAGATTCACTAGACTAAGAAAGAATGAGGAGTTTGGATTTTCCATGCCATCTTAAAGGGAAAAAGCTGATCAGAGTAAAAAGTGTAGGTGACTATATTGCCCAAGATGTGTGACAACTGGATCTTCAGCTGTGGGGTTTTAATGAAATGAGGCTTCAATGGAAACAGCAGTGAGGGAAGTGCTTTGTAGAACTATTTTGTGGGCAGTTTTTTTGCTCATTAAAATATGTGAATGCTTGCTGGTTTACTTTTTAGTTTATATACTTTATTTTGTACAAGAATTAATTTGAAATTATTTTTTGTGTAGGGAATTATGATAACACGTTGTCACCACCTTAAAAAATTTATTAAATTGTTACCCAAATTGTCCTGGTACTGCATCCTCCTCTAGTAAATACTATACAGTACCATTTTACTGATTTGTTCAGGTTTTTTAATTCTGGCCTTTGCAGATGTTTGTTCTGTGCTTAAGGACACATTGCAAAATGAAGTGCAGTTGCCACATGGCAAATGAGACTTCAGCATTGATTGCGAGGTTTGCTTTGTGTTGTGGAGGAGATAATGAGATAATTGGCATTTCCCAATATTTCAGCACATGAAATCTATCTTTTTGCAACAGTTATTCTTGTAAACACTTACTTCTGTGTTTTCTTGATTGTTTTTATTTTCTACCTCAAGGTGAGGTAGAATTCTATATTCCTAAGTCTTTTTCCCCTCTGAGAAGGGAAGAGTTCCTGTGAAACCGGAGTGCTTCGCTGATAAGCCTGCGGTGAGAGGACTTGCCTAGTGCTGCTTCTGCTGAGAATCTTTGCTTTGTTTTATCTTTAGTTTAACTAGATGGGTTGTCAGGAATGTTAGGCTTGTGCCAGTTTTCTTGTTCTTTAGGAATCAGTTTGTGGTAATATGACTACAAATGCTTGGATGGTCACACCTATTTAACAAAGAGTTCTGTGCTTTTGGGCTTGAATTGTTTGGGGTTTGCTTGTTCTGGGCTTTTTTTGTTTGGGGGTTTTGAGTTTTGTTTTGGGGTTTCTTTTCTGGTTAGAAGGTGGACATTCAATAAGCCCTTGCTGCTGAAGATGAACTGGAAGGCTTCCCCTGAAACATATACATGATTTATTTAGCTCAAGCTTTTTAAGATGTGAAGAAACTTCCATTACTAAGCAGATATAACTAATTTTTTGAACTACATATTCCATTTTTGTTCAAAGAAAAAAAATGCTTCCATTTTATATGCTTTTATAACTGTATGAAACAGGAAGAAGTAATGAAAAAATATATGTAAGCTATTATCAGTTTCTTTTTTTACTAAATATCACTTTCAGAAGCTGTGAGAATACTTTGTCATCTTACGTGTGTCTTTTGGGGTTTTTTTTCCCCTGTTATTTTTTTTGGCTCTCACCTTTTCTGGATCCAATTAAAGAAGTTCTTAGATCATCAGTGTCGAGCAATGCAAATGAAATGTAAATGAAGTAATAGGATTTCAACATATGAGGGTTCAGAAAGAAAAGCAGCTGAATCTAAGATATTTCATCTGAGATATTTATGACTAACATATCAGAGTATTGATAACTCCATTTGAATTGCTGATAAAATTGAGATACTGTCCTTGTATTTGAGGAAATACAAGTTCTGTGAGAGATATGTATAAGATGAAACTATTTTGGCCAAAGAAGAAACTGCTCCAAAATGGTCACGAATAAATCTAGGGCGCAGGTAGAAAGAAGAAAGTTCTAATGAGAAGGATTCAGGCACAACCTCTTTCTAAAAGTTGAGGAGTAAAAACGTTCAGCTAAGCTTACCTGGTGGTTGTTTAAATGTGTGAAAAGGATTACCCTTGGTTATCCTCTTTAAGGGGAATAAATGTTGCCTGATGATCCAAAAGTTCCCTTTCGTTCTTGCCTCTCCTGAGCTCATGGTCTGTGAGGAGAATATTGTCATTTTATATTTACCTTCTACATGCCCTCCTTATATCCTTGTATTTTAAATCAATAGTAAGATTTTTTAAAATCCAATGTATTGAAATGTGAATGTAATAATGCCTTGTAGGAATAGCCGGATAGGTTCATACTCTTGAGAGTCTATGCAGAAACTAGGTAAAATGTGTCATGGAATTTCTCATGAGTGAACCTTTGCCCCAGATAGCACAGCTGTCGGTGTACATCAGATTACCTAGTTATGCAATGCTGTAGATACCTTGTTTGCATTGTCACATGCTTCTGCAGCTATATTTTGGACTAGTAAAGATTTTTATCTCAAGGTAACAAACCAGTAAGTAGTTGTCACTTACTTACAGTTTATTAACATACAGAGAATTCATTTTCTTAAGAAGATAAGCAGAGTCTTTGATTTATGCTAGTCTTTCAAGAACACATGAATCATCTCGATGCTTTCTGTATCAGTTCTTTGGGACCTAGAATTAGATTTTATATTGTTATTTTTTATGACTTTCTACTGTGTAACAATACAGTAGAATAGTTGTTTTCTCCATAGTAATATTTTCTTTTGACCCAATAGGTATTTTGTGTGCCTAGTCCTAAAAAGAGAGAAACCAGCTCATGAGCCTTTATCAGACAATTCTAGTTAAGAAGTGCGGGTTTTTTTGCATTGTGAAAGCATTTCTGCAACCTATCCAGTGTCTTTACTGCTTATGGTAAATCACACCATTTTGACTAATTGCGATCAGCCTAATATGTAGGTGTGATGGATTTTACTTTCCCCTCCTTGCTTTCCTGGCTTTTCATAATTCAAGAAACTGGACATTTATTCAGGTTATCAGTGAAAAGCTGGACTTTCAGTTTAAAAGAAGCCAACTAGAAAACCCAAACAACCCAAAAAAACAATTAAAAAATACTTCTGCAATTCCCCCCTCATTTTTCCTCAAGTCTGTGGAAACCTTATCTGTACAAATACCTTTCTTTATTTCATGCCTCCTGGTTGTAGTCCTGGACGCTCTAGTAGTTTTGGTGGCCTGTGAATTGTCTTGCTCCCTGTATTCACAGAGGCAGTAAAACCCGGGAGCACTTTCCAGTCTGCCTGCACACTCCCATTAGCACCACATTCAGGGGTTGGGAAGTTGAAGGGTATAGGTACCAGCTGAGTTGAATTTTATAGAGATGTTGAAAGGAACTGCTCGTGCTTCAGTGGTGCATTTTGTTTTGAAACATACTGATAGTAACAAAAGACACAATAAATTTTTTAAATCATCACTGGAATACAGAAGTGTTTTTACTGTCACTTCAGTTGTACAGAAGTTATGTGAATTTTTGTGTGGCTTGTCAGAAACTTTGAGACTTGGGTTTTGTCCTAATTGGTCAGCCGATCATGATAGTTGTCCTTTTTATTGCAAGTGATTCCAACAGATAACTGATGTTAAAAGCTGTGAAGAAAACAAAGCTGCTGTTTTGCATAACTGAAATACCTGTTTTTGTTGACTGATCTTGGGCTCTTTATCTGTGCTGCAGAAATCTGCTGCTGTTCTAAAAGCAAAGTGCGTTCTTTCTGCAGCTCTCCATTTGGCTCACAATAAACAAAATGAAAGGAACTTAGATTCACAGAGAAAATAAACTAAAAAAAAAAGTCCTGGTATTTCTGCTTGCTTTTTAAATGTGAGCATTGTGTGTAGCTATCGCAAGAACTATACAGACTTGAAATAACTTCCTAGTTGTTTTCTACAGTATTTAGTCTTTGTGAATGATTTAGTTGTAACTCCTCAAAATGCTAAGATGTCTTGGCAGTCATTTATGAATAACTCTCAGCTGTTAGCACTTAACACTTTCATTGCTGGTTTTGTGTTTGAAAGGAGGATGGAATGCTTTTTCCCTCTCAAAGACAAAATCTACACTATAGCTTTAAAGCAACTGTTGATGCAGGTTGAGAGTAGCAGATTTTATGCCCTTAATGAAAAATATTGGAAGTTGGCTTACACTTAGCTATAGGCTGGTTCTGTATTGCATAGTCCAACCATGGACTTTTAAAATTACATTTCCTGCTTGCCTGGTTAAGATGTATCTGAGGAGACTTACTGTTCCAGTGGGACAGGTAATTGAAGTTCTCAGTAGCTTAAATAAAGATTTGTGTAAATCACTAATGTGATTGGCATCCTAAGCTCCACTGCATTAGAATGTTGTGCAGTGTGGACCAGACAGCTTTTGCATAAATATTTACCTTGTACTTCCGAAAGTGTCTGACTTACAGGTTAGTCTATAGTAACATATTTTTCCTCTTTAAAATAAAGCCTGTTTTAAAACACTTGTTTTAATTCCTTCCATTTCAGGGAACTGTCATGTATCTGCATAGGATGATGTATCTTCCTAAACCGCAAATTAGACTTAATTTTAGTGTCTATGTGTCTTGCAGCTTGTATGGCATGGAAAAAAAAACTTAGACCTTACAACAGATAAAAATAGATGCTCTTAGAAAAACTGAACTGTAAGCAATCTGCTTCATGGGAGTTTGTGCATCATGCCTGCCTTGTCTTTAGGGAAAGAGGGACAGAAACCGGTGATTCAATTAATTGGCATACAGCAATGAAGCGAAATAACTGTTTTAAACATCTGACATTTAAGGATTGGCTTGGGCAGGGAGGGTGCATTAAAAATTGTTAAGTTAGACTTCTGAATTATTCAGCCAGAGAAGAATGATGCTGAGAGCCTTGTGGTAAGAAAACAAAGTACTCAAAGCTTCATTCAGCCTGAAGTGGAGTTATCTTAATAGTGATTGTTGATAATATGAGGAAGGACAGTGCAATCACTACCTCCTATGCGTATTAAAATCTTTACCCCAAGTTGTTTGCTTTTAGGTTCACTGGCAGAAATACCAGTTATGCACATGGTTTCAAGTTTGTATCAACACTAAGTTGGGATGCCCTAGTTGGTACAATTGCATTTCTGGCAAGTCTGTCTGATTCTCCTTAAAAGCAGAGAGGCGTGAATGCTATTTTAAAAGTGTATGTTAGATGTTAACTATGTACTCAGTACTTTTAATTTAATTTTTCTAAGAAAAATTGCTAGTTGCATCCTTCTGCACTGCCTGGGTATAGATTTTGTATTCTCACTTCTTACTGCTTCATAAAGTTACCTAGCTTAGAGTTTAAAATGTATGCATGCATATGCAGGTGGAACAGGCAGACCAATCTGATTCAGTTAGTATCTTTTGCCTGTATGTTCTCCATAGTCATTTTCTCTTGTTATTAGCAGCACAAAGGCTTTGGTGGACTTAGGCCAGCTGGGGCAAATATACATATGCTGAGAAGCAAATAGTGGCATTTCTTATACAGTTGTGTGATAGACTAACACGTACTAGCAAAGGGAGTCAGTTTGTGGCCAAAGGTGGGTCTGTCAGTGGTAAATATTGAATATAAGCCAGCTCACTTTTGGCTACTATATACAAGGGGTGAAGTTCCAGCAGAGTTGCAGGTTCTGGTGGGTTGAAGTCTGGAGGCTTCCAGCATAATGGGAATTCTGTATTGCTACTCTTCAGACAGAGCCTTGTGACTGGAAATTCTGACTGGTCTTGGAAGGCAATTGTAGATGTTACACAGTGAGAATATGACCTGAGAAATCTTGTTCTTCTATTTGGTTGTTTCTCCACCCCTCACCTTAGTGTATTGGCAGGATTGGTGCCAATTGGGTGAAATGCAATTTCATGTCATTTCACCCATTGGTACTGATTGGGTGAAATGCAGTAAATGTGCTTTGTCAGGAGGTGCTGACTGAGAAGTAAAATGATTTTCTGGGAAAAAAAGTGTTTTCATTTTATTAAAACCTGCTTCTCTGGAGAATAATATTTTGATACTGTCTTTATTCTTTTTCTCACCTGAGTCTTTATGAGGCCTTACCTTAGAGAGGTATTCAATACGTGTGAAATGGACATGTAAGTGACCCCCATCTCTTAGGAGCAGAAGCTGGTACTGTGACTGCACTGAATTGCCATTCGGCAAATGATTTAAGTCATGTGGCTAGCCTGTATATTTGTAGTGACTTTCTCTTTTTTCCTCCCCAATCCCCTTGTTCTTAGCATTCCCATGGTTTGGAATGGATATCGGTGGAACGCTGGTTAAACTGGTCTACTTTGAACCTAAGGACATTACTGCAGAGGAGGAACAGGAGGAGGTGGAAAACCTGAAAAGCATTAGGAAATACTTGACCTCCAATACAGCCTATGGTAAAACTGGCATTCGCGATGTCCACCTTGAACTGAAAAATTTGACTATGTGTGGACGAAAAGGAAACCTGCACTTCATCCGCTTTCCCAGCTGTGCCATGCACAGGTTCATACAGATGGGTAGTGAAAAGAACTTCTCCAGTTTGCACACTACACTCTGTGCCACAGGAGGTGGAGCTTACAAGTTTGAGGAGGACTTTAGAACGGTAAGTGAATCTTCATATGGGTTCAGTGGGAAGTACTTTGGGAAAGCATCATGGGAGCCCTTCTGTTAAAACTTGCAGGGAAAATAACTTTTTTTTTTTTGATCCATGCTAACTGGTTAAGATTAACAGAATCAATTCACATTTGTTAATTGGTGGCATTGCTGAGAACATGGAGAGAGGAGGAGAGAGTATTCATATTATACTTGCTGAGTATTCTACTCTAGGATATATTTAGTAAATGTGGGATTTTTAGAATACAGCTGTGGTGATCAGATGCTTCATAATCAATTGAAGGTATGTTATGACAACACAGAAGTCTGACACTACAGGTACTTGCAAATTCGTTATCTATTGGAAAACTAGAAATGCAGCCGTAATGGCTGGAGATTTGATTCAGGTTGCCTTCCCATTGTATTAACATTCAAGCAGAGTGAAGTCTAGAGTCTGGAAGATTAAGCATGGGGGAGAAATAGTGTATGGAAGCCTGACAATACCAGCTAGCTTTTGATTTCAATTGTGGTAGTGTGTCATTTGAAGAAAGGCAGTTCATGAGTTGAGTAGGTCCCAGATCCCCTAGAATTTAAAAACAGCCTCTTCAGGGAACTCGAGAAGCTGATGTAAATCTGAAGTTTTGCACTAGAGTATGCTACAGAAGGAGGCAGTTGTCTGTTGTGTCTCTGTCTATATTGGGACATATCTCCATTTATTTTCTGTAAAAGAGAGACTAATCTGATTGTAGCCTCACGAAGATTAATGTGACTGATTTACTTGTCAGGCGGGCAGGTCTGAAACTTCTGTCCCTGGATTTTGGTCTGGTCTTGAGGGTGAGGGATAGCTCCTGGGTATGGCAGGTAACATCAGTTGCTTTTGTCTCTCTGCTTCAATCTAGGGAGCTATTGTACTGGTGCACCAACTGCTGTTGACTGCAGACCCTGGCTTTGTGTGCTCCTGCAGTGCAAGAGGTTTATTTCTTTGTCAATAATCGTCACATACTAGATGACCAAGATCCTAAGGGGTAAAGAGAAAGCTGTAAGAGCTCTATGTGAATTCCAGCTGTTACACTGTTGTGCAATCACTTTTAGTAAAGACTAACTGCTTTCATGTCCAAGGAGAGATTATCAAGTTTCTGAATTGGTGTAGTAGTCCACTACTAGTGCCAGATTCTTGTCCTTTAGGCTGATTGCGGGTTCTTTACATATTAAGGTCTACTGATGACTGAGTCCTCAAAAGCTTTTGACTCGCACTGTGTGAGGATGTTGGCACCACAGTGGCAGGTGAGTTTTCGTTCTAGTCAATGTAGCCTCAGTTCAGGTGTTTTTCAGTGTCTTTTCATGTGTTCAAGGAATGATTCAGGACACATTATTTAGCAACAATGGGTAGTCACTTTTGAGATTTTCTGAAGAGGCTGGCTATCCCTTTGGAATGGTCAGCCTTTCCAAATTCATTCTTTTTGCATGATGTAGTAACAAGTACAGTTGCTTACTTAGTAAGGAAGTTTATGTCCCTTGCTCCTATAGTTACAGAACTGAACTGGAAGTTACCTGGTGGCTATCACAGCTAAGCATTTCTCTCTGTAGCTTTGGCTTTCCCTGCCGTGTATATGGAGTTTACCGCGAGGGACCAGTCTTTTTGCTGCTGCAGTATAGTTGATACAGCACTGGACACCATAGTTGAAACTGGGACTGCTTTGTTCACTGTTGAGCAAACAAACGAGGTTACATAGCAAATGACTGGTGTATTCAGGGTTGGTTAAAATTTGGATGCTACAACACCTGTAGGTAGTTTAAGAAAACGCCAGTAAAGACTGGGTGGAGACTTTTGTAGCATAAAGCAATCACACTTAAGTGAGTGCTCTGGACACCTCTTACAGCTATCCAGTTCCACACCTTCCTTTACAGCAAGTGTTTCTTGGCTCAAACTGTAATATCTATAGAGAATTACAGAAGCAAAATACTATTCATTACATGAAGGTTTGCTTTCTTAATCTCTCTTAAAGGCCTGAATGTTCTGAGTACTGGTGCTTGAATTGTCACACTTCATTAGCCATTGTAACAGCAGCTGGCTATCTCTGTGTGTTCTGTGGACTGTAAATTGACACTGGACAACAGCTTCAGGACTGCTCTCTCAAAGCACTGAAACGTCTGTTTCAAATATCTGATCACTCTAACACACCTGTAGATGTAGGCACTATGTGCCAAGTCTAAATCTTGCTGTTGTGAGATTCAGTACTGTATAATGCCTTATATGAGAGAGATTTTAAATGTTCCTGTATATTACTTAGAAGCAACGTGGAAAAAATAAGATATGTTTGTGAATGTTATTGTCATTTAAAAAATCTGGCTAAATGCTAGAAAACTCATTAATTGATCTAGCTAACATGCTTTAGTTTTGGTCCTTTATTTGCTTATGTGACTTCTAGAATTGCATAGATTTAGGACAAAAGCTCCAACATATTTCAAAACAGCATTCAAATCCCAAAGAAGGAAACCTTCTAAGATTATAGAAGCGTTTTCTCCTTAAAATAGACAAGCAAACACCCTGTTGTCATTTGTCTGTTCCATTGTCTGATCTTGAACCCCTAAACAAGTCGAATAGGTTTGATCTAGACATCTCTGTTGGTTTTGTGTATGAAAAAATAACATAAAAATGGTGAGGCGTCTTCTGTTTACCTTAAGCCTGTTGTCTGTGACATTGAAAGGCAACTAAATCTTCAAAGCTATCTAGGTTTAGCTATTTGACTTCCCTCAGGTGATCCACACTGTTGGATAGGAGGAGACCTGAAGAAGTCTCCATGGTCTGCTTGGTAATTGCCAGTGGTAATAATTCAGTAGTTTGGAAAATCATGTGATTCATTCTTCAGATCTGAATGCTTCCCTTAGAAGTAAGAAAAATAACTGTATTCATTAAAGTAGGCCACAGGAATATTTTACCAACCATATGGCAATACTTAATGTTCATTGAAGAGAGTATCAGAAAGTAATTCATCGAAAGACCTGTTTCCAGCTAAGGTATTTTTTGGGGGGAGGTTGGAGTTTTTTAGTTGTTATTGTTTTGTTGTTGTTTTGTTTGGGGGGAGCACTGTCTTTTGGTTTGCTTTGGGTTTTTTGGGTATTTTTTTTACTCCCTTTCTGAATGACTGGTCTTTATGGCTGGCTGTCTTTATTTCCAGGTAACAGTGGTGTTAAGGCATGGATGAATCTGACGCCTAATTCTGATAATCCTTCCTCCTTTTCCCAATATGTACTGTCACTTCACATATTCTGTAAATGCTCAAGTAACCATTTCTGTAAAAGTAAGGCGTACTTAGACTTATTTGCTTATATACCTGTGATATGAATCTCTTTATGCTCTGTGACTCCTCCATGATAGCACATTAACAGCAAACTTCTGTGCAAGCAGCGTAGTGAGGAATGAATTCTTACACTGCCTCTCAGTTTTGTAAAGCAACTCAATGTAGAGGATACATGGGGGATGAGAGAAGAAAGAACTATTCAGACTTTTGTCTAAAACCTGCACTACTGCAAAATTTCCGTTGATTGCAGTGGCTCAAAGGTGGAATCTTTGTATTCCTTTCCTGAACAGACACCTGTAGAACCTGACTTGTCTTGATACAAATTTTGCTGTTAATTTCAGTGGGAACAGGGTGTGGGCCAGAAAAAACCCAGTCACTTATTCAAGAACATTTGGGACAGGACAGGAAGAAAATCTCTTACCAAAACAAACTCAGGCCTTGATCTTCCCCATAATGTATTAGGAACATGCTTTAAAAGTGAGCTTGGCTGTTGGATAGTCATTTCCCTGTGCAAATTATTAGCAGATTGTAAGGCTTGATTGCGTGGTATGACTTGTCGACTGTATTTATCTTAAATAAACTCGCTATCCTGTGTTGTAGCATGAGTAAACTGTGTAACTCTTAAGTTGGTGTAAGACACTCAAAAATTTCATTGCTTGAGAAGGCTGGATGCTGCTGCTCAGGCTGTAGGTGCTGGCCTGTAGTGTGTTGACTGGGCTGGAGTTGAAAGCAGCATCCAGAGAATGGGTAAAGTAACCATGACACCTTGTGTTACCATCACAGCAAGAAGCTAGGGAATTCTTTAGAGGCAGTGGGGAGAAATAAGGTGCATCTCTTCCCTTATCAAGAGAGGGAAAAGGTCCACAAAGCCAGCTGGGCAAGAGGGCAGACCTCTGCAAGGAGTTCCAGACTCAAGTGCTTTTTTCGCCCAAAGCTGATACAAAATGAATGTTGTTTTCTGCCTCAGTGAATGTTGGACTTGTGCTTGCATTAGACTTTGTGTTGTTCGAATGTGAGTGGTTATTTCCCAGCTCCATAAAGAAACAGGGTTCGGGGTTGAAGTGAAGATAATCAAAATATGTCTTCATGAAAGAGAGGAGAGGTAATGGGAGAGAGATGGAAGGAAAAGCTACATTGTAAGCTATTCTAAGAAATAAAAACTGGAGCAATGCCCAGAGGACATAAAAGCCAGAGTGATATAGTAAATGAGGCTGTTGTAATTGATGATTAAAAACTTGCAAGATGTTATGTTTCTAACAGTATCTTACAGGCAAAAAAAAAGTAATTTTTCTGATTCAAAGTCCAAGAGACAAAGGAACTTGTAACTCTGTCCAGGTTCGGACTTTCCTGCTCTCACCAGAACTGTGTAACAGAGTGAAAACTCAAAGGTGAAATGTTTTGTGGGCTGCTGCTTCCCTGAAAAGATGTCTGCACACCAATGGTGATGCATTAGACTGATGCAATGGTGATGCATGACATTGCATACATGTCATGGCTGCCCTCAGCTCACTTCTAGAGGGTTGGGCTGTTTCATGTTTACCTGGCTGAACTGGAAATATTTACTCACCCATAATAAGAAATAAATGTGACCAAACTCTTTGAATTCTGTGCTTCTGTACTTCAAAGCAGAAGCTTTGGTACAGTATTTTTTATTTTATACTGCCTTGTACTTGAATACAGCTAATAATTTTTTATATTATGCACGTTATTTAAAAAACAAACAAGCAGAACAGCAAAAAACCCCCAAACCTGAACTTCAACAGACAGCACCATTTTCCAGCACTTCTTACCAGTGTTTGAGAGGCGGGCTTTCATTCTTAGAACAGCATATGTACACAGTAACAACAGACCTTTAGTATCTTTGAAATTAGATGGGTTCCAGAACTTTCTTGTTAAGGTGTGAACTGGCATGGGGGGAAGTGTTGGCCGTTTTCTTGGTGTGTTCCACCTGCTTATAAGCATGGTTGAAGTCTTAAGTCCCTCCTTTAGATAGTTCTGGATAGCTTCTTGAGGTCTACAGTGGTTTTTTTTCCCTTCCCCAGTATTTAAAAAACAGTAAAAAAAAACCCAAAAACCAAAACAAACAAAAAATTAGTCTGGCTATAAGGCAGAAAAAATATTCTTTTTAAAAATGTACATATGATTTCCCTGTAACTAACATAAATTTTCACTCCAGAGATCCCTGTATGCAACTTTGGTCTGCAGTTGTTTCCTCTCATAGCACAACTTTCTGACATAACTCCTCTGTAGTAGGTTAAGCTGAGCATTATGGTATCTGCCTTCACAGTAGGAGTTATAAAAAGCTGGGAAATACTTGCAAATGCATTTTGTAAACACGGTATGGAAATATCCAATTAAAATGTGCTTCTTTATGCAGCTTCTGTTTTTGTTTCCGTATTTGCACCTAAACTTTGGTTCCTGCAAGAAGAGGTTTGAACAGCTGAAAGCTGAGGATAAGTAGTGTGTGATAGGTCAGGTGATAGCAGCAAGAAGAAATGTTTGCATACTTGTAAATTAGTTACAGTGGTTACAAGCACATCTATTTTACAATGCAGTTTTTCTGCTTTGAGACATTGTGAACAAAGGGATGAATAGCAAAAGGGTAGTTCTATATGCAGGGAAAGGGACTGAATTGTGACCTGGCTCTATTATGGCTTCTTTTACAAAATTGGGTTACTGAATTTCTTGCAACTTTGCCCTAATTTCTGTTTAGAAACAAGAACAGTGGTGGCTCACTAGGCTGCTTGGAGCCCTGGGTGTCTGGTGGCTGCAGAACTTGTGGTCTCTGAATGAAGGTGGATTGACATAGAATACTGATGCCAGTCTTGCTCATTCCAGAAATTAAAACCAGACTGCTGCAATAACACAGGAAAACAGTTTTTTATTCTGCTGTGAATATAATACATGAAAAAAACAGTAATAGGACTTTCCTGCTTACAGTATATCAGCTGTTAAATATAGCACAGAGCTATAAAAAGCAGAATAAATTCTAGTATGTCTTTTATACATGGAAGGCTGGACCTAATAAAACTTCTATGTATAGTGCTTGAGAAAATCTGTTTAGTTCCTTTCATTTTGTTCTTACAAAATTGGTGGGCTGACTGAAGAGTTTGTAGAATTAAGGATTTTGTCTGTGTTTTTACACTGATGCCGGAAGCGTTTTACTCTTGGATTTGTGTTTTGTTTGTGTCTTGCAAGGTCTCTAACTAATGCTTACTGATTTGTAAAAGCGTAGCATGGATCAGACAAAAGAAGCTTGTGGCCAGGTATTTGGATTACAGGAAAATAGAGGTTTTGACAGTAGAAACTATAAATCTGTTAATGAGTTGTCTTTGTATAACAGCTTCTAGTTCAAGTCTTTTTTGCTGCATTTCTGTAATTGTAATTTCTGTAGGTATGTGTTGGCAAAGAAAACAATATGAAGAGATTGCAAAAATTACCAGGGAAAATAGGAAACAAGAAGAAATGCTCTCCACCTGTCTCTCCTGCCCTATGAACATCTGGATCTATATTGAGTCTTTGAGACTGCTGTTTTTTTAGTCTTATTTCTTTTCTATGGTTCCAGGATTTGAAGACTGGCAAGTAGAACAAAAGGGCAGACCCAAAGAGTGGGCTGGCTTTCAGTTACAGCAAGCTAGAGCTATGTACAAGCAGAGAAAAGGCTTAACGGGAGAGATTTAAATAGCTTAAAAGAATGTAACCTACTGGCCGTGCCTGTTCCATAAAAATATCTTCCCTCTTTATAGTGATTTAATATAGCTTCCAGAATTAAAAATAGGACATAGTTACCTATTTAAGTCTTCTCCATTAGCTGTTATAAAAACATCCTGCCATATGTAAATGTTTGAGAACCAGCTTTGTGTTTAACTCTCTTTTCTTCCTAATACACTGTTCCTTTTTTGGCTGGAAAGTAGAGGTAGGTGAGACTGGCTTTGCAGGTGGAAGGATGCAAAGACCTTGGGATTTGAATGGGCAACTTTACAGTATTTTTGCTCCCTCTTCTCTACCTAAAACTGGAAGAGAGACTTTCTACAGATTGTCACTGTATTCTATTTTGGGAAAGGGATGTGATTTCTAATTCTAGTGAAGAGAATGCTATGGCAAGTAGATATGTCTATTTAAGTATAGTTATGGTGACCTGTGAAATCTCGGAGGGAATGTCCTTTTAAGCTTTTTTTAAAATTTTCTGTCTTCTGTTACAGTTAATTTTTATGAACATTTTGCTGGGGGCATGGGCCTGACAATCCTTTTGTTTGGGTTTTTTATATGTTTTTTCACCAAAAATAGGTAATACTCTTTTTCATGAAGCATTTTAAAGTGCTCATTGTAGTTCAAAGAAATAACTCTGTGTACTCGTGGCACACTAAAAAAAAATTGCAAATCTTTGAAGCATAATTCACTGTATATTTAATTTATATTAACATAACATGCACATCTTAATGCTTCTATTGAAAATTTCATTATATTGCTGGGCAATGTAGTTTGATGATGAACTAAAGTACTTTGTATCCTGTGGAATGATGTTGTGTAGGCATGTATCAGATACTCCCCAAAAGTTGCAGAATGCAGGTCCTCTGGGTCTGGAAATGAGAGGAAAGAAATTTATTGGTGCAGAATACTGAGGGGCAGAAATACTTCCTGCTTGCAGAGCAGGGAATGTTCCAAAGGTGCAGGAACTAAATGGCATAGCACATCATTGTTTTGGGAGTTACCTGTTGTCAGGCAATTAGCAAACTTTTATTTCAGACTTCATGCTTAGATGTTTGTACTATTTAAATAGCATAATGTGTTACTGTTAAAGTGATCAAAGTGCTTCAGCAGAACCTTTTGTCCTTCTTAGTGTTGTATTATACTAGGAAATGTTTGTTTATTCATTTCTTGTTTTTCTTTTCCAGATTGCTGATTTACAGCTCCACAAACTGGATGAATTGGACTGTTTGATCCAGGGCCTCCTTTTTGTTGATTCTGTTGGTTTCAATGGCCAACCAGAGTGCTATTATTTTGAAAATCCTACAGATCCTGAACAGTGCCAGAAAAAGCCTTACTGCCTTGATAATCCATATCCTATGCTGCTGGTTAACATAGGCTCAGGGGTCAGCATCCTAGCTGTGTATTCTAAGGACAATTATAAGAGAGTTACAGGATCC
Source organism: Campylorhamphus procurvoides (assembly GCA_013396655.1). Taxonomy (NCBI): domain Eukaryota; kingdom Metazoa; phylum Chordata; class Aves; order Passeriformes; family Dendrocolaptidae; genus Campylorhamphus; species Campylorhamphus procurvoides. Next base: position 335,461 of record WBMV01005344.1, on the reverse strand, counting down.
AGGTAAACTTTTGGGGGTTTTTATTTATTTTTTTTACTTGTTAGTAATTGAACAGATAGACTGTGAGTAGTAGGTGCAGTCCTGAATTGTGCTTGTCTTCCTGTTTCTCCTAAAAAGCCTACCACTAGCCAGGCTGAAAACATCCTAGGATTCCTTCAAAATGGGTTCTCCATAAGGGAAATCATGGATCCATTCAGCTTTAGAGCTGCCTTAGTCTCTCATTGATTCTTCTAACCTACTTCTCATCTCTTGCTGTGAATTACCAACATCAAACTGTCCCAGTAAATGAATCTTCTCTCCTCTTCTTTGATCCCCTGGAACAGCCAGATCAGTGAAATATATTTAGGCTAAATAAAAATGTCTTGCTTAGTAGTTAGGATGTACCCAGGATATAGGAAAACTTTGTAGACTGGATTTTGACACAGGAATCCCACTAGATCCCTTGTTTCCTTACTGATTGCACTGGTCTTTGGACCATGCTAGTAAATTAAGGAATACCAGTGTGTAAAAAGTAGAATCTGATTGTCTGAATTCATGGTTACTTTGTCCTCAGTGTGATTCCAGCCTGGGTCAACTAGTGCTCTCTGAAGTGATTTGTAGGGCACTGCTGGGTTGAAATGGTTCAGTAAGGAATTTAGATGTGCCTGCTCTGTTTAGGAATTTGAGTTCAGTAGAGTGAATGCAGAATTTTGTTAAGGCCAAAAAAGCCTGAGGCATGTTTAGTTTGCTCTGTAGATATAGCAACAGTGCTAACTTCTAGGAAAGCACTTAGTTACCTATGTGTCTATCCAGAGGAGTAGCAAAAATACCAATAAATCTGTCCAACTTTTTTCTCATACATGCAAACTAAACTGATATACTTCATTTTTCATAATTCAAAAGAAAAGCACACAAACCACTAACACAGAAACCTAGAAAAAATTATATTTCAAAACAACTCAAGAAGCTTCTTGGTGTTGCTATAGTCCCTTCCAAAGCTGCATCCTGTTCTTCAACACATGGTACATATTAAAGTTTCTCCTGTATCCTGCATATGACTGTGTATGTGTCTTCTGTTGCCTTATCTAGGGCATATCTTTGTCACAACAGTAGCCATGAGCCTTTTTTTTGTATACAGTACAGATGGACACAATTTGAATGGGAGAAGTATTGGTTTTCTTGCAGTTCTGGTTGTTTTTCAAGCACAGTAGTTTGGGCATCTCTAGATGTGCTTCTGATCCTTTCCAGTGTGAAAGGGAAAACATGACTGCAGTGGGTTGTTGTCTTGTTACAAATGATTAAATCAATACAGTCTTTTGGCTGATGTGCAGAGCTTTCTGCTGTTCAGATACTGAATATATTACAGTGCTACTAGATGTGTTCTGAAAAACTTAACCCTGTAGTCCAAGAGCATGGACTAAATTGTGTTCCTATCTGGCCTCCTGTGTGGTGTCTCACTGATCCTCTTGTTTACAGTGGCTCCAGTTGGTGTGACTGAGTCAGTGCCTATAAGCTAACTTTCTCAGGGGCTAAGAAAGAATGAGGAAGGATGTAGAGGTTAGTAAGTTGAAGTTCATGTCTGTTAAGACTGAAGAGTCCCAAGTGGAGTTTTAACAAGTTAGCAACCTGTTACACACAGCTAAATTTATATAGTCAGTAAATATTGTACTTGAGCCTTTACAAGATATTAAAGTGACTGCTCCTTGCTCAGAGTTCTTGCAGGGAAAGAACATTCAGGGCTGATGCTAGCCTTGCTTTGAACAGGAACCAACCAAACTGCTTCCTGCCACTGGCTAGATCTGTCTTGGCTGCCTGCTCCTGTATAGATATTTAACTTTGTTCACTGTTTATTCTTTCATCACTGATTTGAGTGCTTCACTGGCTAATTATTCTTGCATAAGGAAAACTTGCTAGAGTGCTTCAAATAGCAAAGTGGTATCTGGTGTTGGATTGGACCGTATTCTTAGCTAACCCTTTATTTAGTATAATGTCTTCTGTTTAAGTATTAAAAACTTAAGAGTAATTCAGTTAAAACCACACTGAATGACACTTGTGTTAAGTAGGAACTCTGTTTAGAGCGTCTTCACTCCTCCAAGGGAGGAGTTGCAAGATACAGTTGGTAGCTATGTAGACCGCATTGCAAATGGGAGTCTGAAGAGTTGTGATAAAAGCTGGTTCAAGCTGCTTGTCTGAAGGGATTGTGCTTTTCTAGTCTCGGAGGAGGAACGTTCCTGGGCCTGTGCTGTCTGCTCACTGGGTGCGAGACGTTTGAAGAAGCGCTAGAAATGGCTGCAAAAGGAGACAGCACCAACGTGGATAAGCTGGTGAAAGATATTTATGGAGGAGACTATGAGCGGTTTGGCCTTCAGGGGTCTGCTGTAGCATCAAGGTATGTGTTAATTGAGCTGTGTTTAGGGAGTCCCTTGGGAAACTTCCTGTGCCTGCTAAACTGAGTGCATGATCCCTGGACTATGCACCATGTCCATGTGGTTTGTCCTTAGATCTCTCACCTACTTCTTGCTTTCTTTTGTAAACAGGTATAAGCAGTGCTTGGTGTAGTTTGCTTCCATTTAAATTACAATTATTTTAGTAGTGTCTTTACTCATTGTTTTGCCTTTCTAATGAGATTCACATTTCAAATCTGGCACAAATCAATGGATATCAAGTCCAAGCAAAGCTTATTAAATTACAAAATGCTAAGGGCTTTTAGCACTCCTAAATATCTCATACTAAAAGACATCATCTTCCTCAACACAGCTTTGGTCATATGATGAGTAAAGAAAAGAGAGATTCCATCAGTAAGGAGGACTTGGCCAGAGCTACTTTGGTCACCATCACCAACAACATAGGTTCTATTGCTCGCATGTGTGCATTGAATGAGGTAAGTTATTTATCATGAGTTTAAAACCTTTAGAAACAACATAGTGAGATTATCAGAATGCAAAAATGCAAGTTGCTGGCATAGTAGGTGTGTAACTGGCCTTGATAAATATGCATATATTTAACAACATGTCATAAATCTTGTGACTTATTATGTATATGCTTTGATGCAATATGTAAAGTACTTTATGCTTCAAAGCTAGGCAAGAGAGGAGAAAAGTGAACTGTAAAGAACTCCTTGAAGCATTGAGGTTCAGCCTAGAGCTGTTCAGTTGCTCTCAAGCTGTAGTATGTAGATTTTAACACCTTTCTAATACAAATTATTACTCTCAGTTACGTTGTAGCTACTAACAGATTTTACTATACCACGACAAACTTTATTTTGAATGCTATTTTGCTTGAATTATTTCCATGGCATGATTGGTTGAAACTGTGTATTGTGTAAATGTTTTGATAGATATAGGAACCATTGCATTAGGTCAGAAAAAAGAAAAATACGTTTCATTATCCTGCCTCAGACCCCTATCAGATGCTTGTTACATTCTTCTCTTCAGGCATGATAAATATGGATGGTTGTTCCATTCATACACCTTCCCAACTTCCAGCAGTTAAAAGAAAAACACCCACGCACAAAAAAACCTACCATAAAATCAAACATTTAGGCCCTTGTTTTTATCTGCAGATTGCATCCTTTACTATTATGTGATAACTAATTTGTTTTATCTGCTCTGTGTGAATTTGTATAATTTTTTTAATACACAGGTCTTTTAGCTGGACAGCACACTGTCAGTAGAAGAAATTGCTTCTTTTTTTTAATATTTTTAATCATCTACACACCTACAGAGCGCAAAAAATCCCCAATAAAGCAAAACCAAGAAACTTAACAAAACTGCTATCTGATTACTGTATTGGGTCCCTTCTAGCTGTTGGCTTTATGAGAAATGGGAAATAATTAATCGCTAATGCGTCTGATGGGTGTGGGTTTTGATTTTAGTTTATAATAAACTTTTGCCACATCTCCCTTGTGGTCTTTCAAAGACAGAATGCCCTAATACTTAATCTCCTTTCTCATGTAAGACACACTCTTTTTCACTGTTTCATTTTGTCTTTTTAATACTTTTATTGTTTTAATTTTAGGATTGAATGATCAGATCCTCTTATGATAATTCAGAGTGTCATTGCTCAATGAGTTTATGTGATAGCATATTGATGAAATTTGAGTTCTGAGTTCCTTTACTAACAGTTCTGAATATTTCTTTTTTGTGAGCATGGAACTCAATTTTAAGAAACCATCCACAGTCTTGTCTTAAAGTAGTTAATTTGGAGCCTATCACTGTGTCAGAATATTCAAGTGTTTCTGTCTTTCCCCCTTTCATTTGTGTCATTTCACTTTTTTAATTTAAACTTCATCTGCCATTTTTTTCCTTAGTCACTGGGCATAAGTCTCTTCAGCATTGCTATGCTATTAATTTTTTATTCTCTTTTGACAAACTTTGTATGCTAGTTTTTATGTTTGTTGCTCATACTGCTCTCCAAACCACTTTTCAAGTATGTTGAGCAGCACTAGTTTTAGTGTATGCCCCTATCAAATGCCACTAATAACCTTCCGTTGTTGTGAAAAGTGGCTACAGACATACATATTTTTCTCTTTTTTTTTTGGCCATTTTACTCTTTCAGTCAGGATGATTCTCTTTCAGTGTTCTCTTTGCTTTCAGCTTCTTTACAGTGTTGCCTTGTGGCATGGAGTTCAAGCAGCATTGTACAGGGCTATCAAAGCATGGAGAGTTGCAGCAGGGAACCACATGGGATGCATTCAGAGGAGGAAATAGGCTACTAATGAAACTAATGATTCTGAGTCATTGTGAAAAATGTCCTAACATCTTTGTTTTGTGGGCAGGCTTACTTAAAAAGTGGATGTGATCCATAGAATTTTGTGAAGGAGTGTGGATTGATGTGTTAAGTATTCTGCATTTCAGTGTCAAAGTAGAATTTATCCAACACTTAAACTAAATGATTTTGTCATTTTAGAGAGTGAAAACTTCTTCTAACAGCTTTACATACTCTTAAAAAGAAAAATCAAACATGCAGTATCGTTGCAAGTAAGCTGATCTTCAAATAGCATGCTCTTGGAGGGAAAAAAACCTATTGCTATCATTCTGCTAAATAATCTAGACACCTAAATTGCCTTTGAGAGACATGGCTGACTTACAGCAAGCTTGATGAATGAACTCCCCAAGTAAGAGCTTAAAAAACAGTTGAACATGATATTCTTTTGTGGAGCTTGTATGTATTAAATTAGGGTTATGGTGAAGCTCACTTTTAGGTTGACAGAATTAATTTATGCCCTGAAGCATGAGTTTTGATAAGTTTTTCCCAGTGATTGCAATATTGTGTTGGAAATTACTTGCATATGTGCAGGAAAAAAATGAGGCTGGGGAATAAATGAAATATTCTGTCTGCAGAACTTCAAAGCAAATTTGCTTGCACATAATTGGCAGTGGGGTTGAAAAATTCCATAGTCTGGAACCATTTGGCTACACATCATTCGAAATGGTCTGTCCTAGGCACAGCAGAACTGTATAAAGGAAACCAATCTTCTGGTTTATACTTTCTTACTAGCAGAACGTGTCAGTTGCATCTGAACAAGCCTTCTTGCAAAAATATCCGTGGGTTTTTTTATTGCATTATTGATACAGATGTCCCTGTTCAATTATATTGCAAATATGTGAATATACTATATTGAAGCTATACTATAGCTTTCTACTGCAGTTATTTGAACAAATAAGACCCACAGAGTTCAAGAGTGCATGTCTTTTCTAGAATGCTGTAATTTCATTAGCTCAAGTGAGCATGTCATCACCATCTCGTCAGTTTAAGACTTCTGTCTTTCAGTTTTGAAAGTTTCAGCAGTGGGCAATTTAAAAGTAAATGGATAAGACTCCTTTAAGATAGTCTTAAGGGAGATAAAAGTAGCATTTCTTCATTTTTCAACTCCTGAAAAATGCTAAAGCTGTTTTTTGTTTGGTTCAAAAAATCTAGGCAACTCGGCATCATTAATACATTTTAGTCTTGTCAAGAAATGTTGGCAAATATTGATATAAATTTGCATGTTGATATACAATGTGCTATTCTAGTAGATATTACTAGTATTTTTAGATTCAAAATTTACAGTAATTTTATACTCTGTGTTAGGTACTGCTTGCTTCAATTTCTGGTAACAGGAGCTTTGTGTTTAGATGCAGAAGAAAATAATATAAGCATGAAATTGAAATGTAGATTCTAATCTATTTGATGGTATTGCATTACAGGAAATTAATTAGTTACATGTTTGTCCCTCCTTTGTCAGAAATTACTTCAGAGGCAAAACTGCCTTGTCAAAGGATGTAAGGTGCTCTTGGCCACGTTCAATAGCAGCCTTTTGAAATTTGAGAAATGCTTATTTTCAGTCATAAATTCCTGGGAATAAATATGAATGCATGCAGATACAACTGCAGAGTCTAAGGAGATAAAGAACTAAACCTAAATAATTTCAATAATAATAAATTATTTCAATTTGTTGATGTGTTTGGCTTGAGGGCAGTCAGACATAAGTCAGTCATCAGAGGCTGCAAATGAGTTATTGCATCTCTGTATCTCTCCAATACTGAGTATTCAGGTGAGGATGTTCTCTGCAGGATGTCACATGCACAGTACTGGACGCGATAGAACTCTGGTCTGTAACAAAGGAATTGCTGCAGAGCCGGGTGTTAGGCTTTAGAGGGCTGAACGAATGTAGAGAGGTAACCCTTGGTAATTCTAGCCCCTGTGCAGAGGCTTTCTACAGAGGACTCGTGAAGTTTCATTTTTAGGGCACTTCAGGACTCCTCTAAAAGCTTCTGTCTCCAGGACTTGGCCTCCTGCTGAAACTTCTAGACCAGTTCTAGTGTATGGAGACCATCATGGTACGCCAACACAAAGTGCAAGTCCATTTTTGTGCATAATAGGCAGAACTGGTCTTGATGAGGTAGATGTTATGGGCATTGTTTAAACAGCAGACAGAACCATTGCTTACTGCAGTGATGTACATACAGGGAAGGATAGCCCATGGCTTTCTCAGTGGCAGCTTAGTGCTGATGGTTCAGAAATCTTAATTTCCTGAACAAACACTGAGTTCAAGTGAGCTTTGAAAGAAGGGAATGCCATACATAACAAGTATTTTGTCAGCCACGTTTCACTTGCTTTTTGAAGAAGGAACCACAGTCCAGATAACAGATAATGAAAGATGTCTCTTCTTGTCTCTACCATAATCCTTCTCAGATACCCTTCAGAGGTTCTTCATCTGGATTTAATAATCTTAGTGATCTCTGGAAAGTTGCTTCATATGACATGCAGAGGGCAAAGATGTCTTCAGTGCAGCCATATACAATTGAAAAAAGCAAACACCACCACCAAAACACTCATAATCCCGATTCATGTTAGGAAGGTCCTGAGCTTTTAAGAAAGTATTGATCATCTGTAATAATGGCTTCTCACTTTCTTTGAAATAAAACTTGACGACTCCCCACCCTTGCAGCATCTCTACTTATCAGTCAGTAACTGTAATTATTTTTTGACTTTTCAGTCTGGAAGATTTAAATGTAACCCAAAATTCCCCATTTAGCTTTATAGTAGAGGCAGAGGTACATGTTGAATTATATTCAGCTGAATGTAATTTTTCTGGTCTGTTTTTCAATTTCAATTTTACAGAACATTGACAAGGTGGTATTTGTTGGCAACTTTCTCAGAATTAATATGATTTCTATGAAGGTGCTAGCTTATGCCATGGATTATTGGTCTAAGGGACAGCTGAAAGCTCTGTTTTTGGAACATGAGCCAAGGAAACACATGTTAAACTTACTTTTAAGTAGAAATATCTTGCTCTTTATTTGTTGAAGTTAAAAAGGAAGGATTTCAGTGCCATTGCTTTGAATGCACAAGCTAAGTTCTGCATAAATGCAATCTAGTTTACAAATTCACTTGAAAATACTGCATGTGAACTTCTTGGCTTGATCACTTACCTTGAGGTATGCATTGTTAAACATTGCCCATCTCTGATTTTTGCTCTCTGATCCTGGTACCAACAATGTTCATTTGCATGGGCTGGTAGGTAAGCCTCAAGTATAATTAATTTTTGTAAGCGTAATTTTGAACTGACTACCAGATGAATGGGTTCGTAATGGAAACTGCCCTGCCTCAATACAGCATCATTATAATGGTTTGTAAATTGTTTTTAACAATTTTGGGCAACTGTATAAGACTCTTTTCAGTATCAGGCCCTTTCTTGTACCTAAAGATGATCTTATTAAGGCATAATTCAGATAGAGCAAATACTTGGCACAGCAGGGCTGATCTTGCAATAAACGTCTTAATTGCCTTAACAGAACTGAAGACTTTATGCCTTATTTTGGAATTTGATTGGTTTTGGTTTGCTTTTACCTTTGTTCAAAGGGTTATTTTGGAGCTGTTGGAGCTCTTCTAGAGCTGCTTAAAATGACAGATGATCAGTGATGAAGCTGCCTGGAGAGATTCCTACTGCAGATGCTGCTGGATATGAGAGAAAGTCACTACAAGGATGGAAACAAAGCCATTATGGTAGTTCTACCTGCTGGATTTGTAAATAATTTAAAATCCTTTTAGCTGATCTTTAACTTCTGGGTTTTGACCTTATACTTCAGAATTCATAATGGGAATTATGAGATTTTTTTTCTGTACACTGTATTTTTTAAGGGAAAAAATGTGCAAAGTGGCCAAACATACAGATTTTATTGATTTATTTTAAAAAACAGATACTGTTTAATGTTGGACCTGTGATATGAGGCATCTGCTTTTCTTCTGGGGTTTACTGATTAGTGTGGTAATTTTAACTTTATTTAGTAATCACTCTAGGAGATTTTTTTAATCTTATTTTCATGACGTTTCATGATTTGTTCTTGGTTTCAAATGAAACTACAAAGCTGATGCATTTTACTGTGAAAACTAGTAATTGATTTTTTTTTTGTCTTTCCTTTCCTCATTAGATGAGACACTTCTTTATTTAACACCCCCAGCCCCCCTGAAAAATGAATTTACAAGTGTTCTGTGGCTAAATGTGTTTCTTGGCAGGACTGTGAGAAGGCTTGGCAGGGGCAGGGGTTTTAAGATTGTAATTTTCCAGTAGTCATGGATTGCAACAGGAACAGACTGCCAACTGGTTTTGCAGGACTAATTCTTCTCTATAATAAAAATCTTAAACAAGATGGGAACTAAAATTTTGATTTTTGACTTGACACTAAATTAAATCCTATTTCTGCTGAAAAGCTCTGATCTAAATGAAGAGTTCTGTAGTCCAGATGTTATTTATAAATACGGTACATACTTGGCATTAGATGGTAAAGGGAGGTTGTTTTCATTTTTTTTTCTGTAGTCTGCAAGTTTTAACTTTTTCTTAATTGAAAAAAACTGATAACTGCATTATTCAAAGACCAGTTACTAAAATTGGAAAAATACTGACTAATGTATTTTCGGCTTTTAAGTTACTGTTAACTTTCCCTCCAGGACACTAGAATTTGAGTGTTTATTCCAATACAGTATTTTCTACCTTTTTTGATTTGTGGACCTCTCTAGATTTTTTTCCAGGTTGAATTGAGACCCCTTTGAAATCTATGTACCTAGGTTGCTGCAGGGCATGTATAAACTCGCTTTTCTTAGGCACCTTGAGGGCTCACAAATGAGAGGCTGAAAAACAGTTCATAAATTATTTTGTCTTGCAAGCCTGTATGTGATGTCACATAATGTAAAGGACTCATCAGAGGGACAGTATAAAATTCAGACACATGTATTATGCAGTATATTTTTGGAAGGGGGTTTATTTGACTTTAAGTCATTCATTTCCATATCTCCCAAATGTTGAAAAAAGGTAATATTAACTGAAGTGCTAACTTGTCTGATGGAAATAAAGACCACTACTGTTTTGACAATTTTAATGTATCTGTGGAATTCATTTCTTGAAAGCAATGATGTGAAATGTGTAACACTTTTTTGTGACACACCTAACTAGTTATTTCCATGATAATCATTTGGTTCTTCTTTTTACTCTTAGTTATATTGCTTTTAGCCTTCGAAGCCTTTTGCCTGTAAACCAAAATATAAGACAATATATTAGCATGTTGTAGTTGATATTTTCTCTAAGATCAAGCTTGCGATGTGGGGATAGTTCTGCTCAGTGCCTCTAATTTTTTAATAAATAAAACTTTCATTAAACTTATTTGAGAAGTTTTGCCTACAAATAAAGGTTCATTTGTACATTGCTTTATTTTTTTAAGGAAGACTTCAGAATGTTAAGGGGTAGCTGCACTTCTTATGGTCAACAGTAGAGGGAAGCATGACATTGATATAAATAAGCTTGATTGGTTTGTTTCAGAGCAAGATCCCATCTTTTTCTCCTTGGTCTGTTTTTTAAGGGAATTGTATGAGAATATCTGTCACACAGAGGTGTTCTTGCATTCTTAGCATCTAGGTTTGTGAAGGAAGAATATAATGTAAAGTAAACAAATGAAATAGCAGTTCTATTAAGGTTAAAATCCTCTATTCCTAAAAA
>WBMV01005344.1:283743-324967 GCA_013396655.1 Campylorhamphus procurvoides | reverse complement strand
CCAACCAACCAAAAAAAAACCCAAAACATCCCTCCCTCCCCCCGCCCAAAAAGAAAACAACCTAGCAAGTCATTCAGAGAAATACATAAGGATATGAAGATGCACAAATGGAGGCTGTGTGGTTAAAGAAGTTAGCTGTAAGATTACAGGGAGAGTCAGATATCTAAGTTGTTCACAGCAGTTCTAAGAGAAGCACAAAATAAAACATCAGCTTTAAAATGCTGATTTGAAATTTAAAATGCTTAATATGTGAATCGCTATCATTAAAAGAATGGGGAAAAAATACTCTGAATTATATACTGCGCAAATGAATACACTTGGTTGGGATAAAGATTAGCACACTAAGTAGGACAGAGAGTCATGGAAAGTCTGAAGTAGGAGAAAATAGAGGAAAGTGACATTGTTAGTTGAAATTCTTCCTTTCCTGAGTGAGAAAAGCCTACTGCAAAACTATTTTTGTTGTCTTGAAATCTACAGTTGACTACTTTTTTCTCTGTCCCTACCAGCACCATCATAGGAATCTGCTAGTACTGTAACTTGCTTGTTTACCTTCAAACTGTGCCTGCCTTCACTTATCCCAAATTTTGCTTTCCTTCTCCATGTGCCCCCTCCATAAGTAAGGGAATGGAGGAATGATGGTGAGGTTGATCTCTAGCACTGTTAGTGTTTTTGCCATACGGGAGTACTTCGAGCAGTTCTAAAAGCATTGCTGCGGTCTTGAACTTTTTGGATTGTGTTTGATATCCAGCTGCTGTCTACAGTCACCTGTTGGGAGGGTTCCTTGCCTTGCTTCATCATCCAGAGGTATCTAGAATCTGAAAGCAGTCTTGCTCAACTACATAGATGAAACTCTTCTATAGCTGGTACAAACTGGAAATTTGTGCAAGCAAAGCTCAATTGCAGCACTATCAAGGAATATTACTGAGAACTTAGAAATATCCAGATCCTTGGATCTCGTTTTGGAAATGGTGACAGTGCAGAAGCAGACTTCCCTAAGGGAGATCGGTGAGTATGCAGATTTGGTATGTATTGAAAATACTTGTTTCAGTATAAATTGGTGAGACCTTTTAACAAGACAGGTTGTGTTAATCAGCATCTCTTTCTGAAACATGGTAATGTAATCATTAAGGTAAGTCAGAACAGAATGAGTGGGACTCCTTGCTCTCAATTCTGATGGCTTGTGCCAAGATCTGCTTTTGGACTTGAACATTTGTTCTTGAATCACATGCTACTCTCCTTCTCTTCTCCCCATGACCACTGAGAAACCGAGATTTTTAGTGGATTTGATAAAAAGTCTAATTACGTAGGAAGAAGGGTCTATGTTTCAAAGTAAAGTTTTTGGACTAAAGTATTGGGGAAAAGTCCCTAATGCTGGTTGAAGAGTGAGAAACAACTAAGAGTATTTACTTGATCAGATTTGTTAGAGAAGGGTAGCATGTGGTGCATGGGGGTAGACTCGTAGGACAAGTGGGGTGCTTGCAGTGCATTCCAACCTCAGCAAAGCTGTCCTGGTGTTTCACTGTTATCAGCACTTCTGTTCCCATTAGACTATCACAAGATATTTCCAAGTGATTTTTGGCAGAACACAGCAGAACTTTAGAGATGGGAGAACCATATGGGGTTGAACTGATGACAAAATAAACATACATTATTGTTTCCAGTTGGATGAGGAGTTCTACTGGGATCTGCTTTTAAAATACAAGATGTCTTTGAATTTGGGATTAAATGAAATACAGGCTATGAAAAAGATCACAGTCTGTTTTGTGTCTTGCTACCTCTTGGCACCTGGAAGATAGAGAACACCTGACCTCTAGGCTGTCCTGGAAAATAAATGCTTATCTAAACTTAAAAACTGAATACAGTTTCTGATTCTTTAAGATTTACTGGTGCTAGTTCCAACTTACTAGTTGCATGATTATTGGTGTGTTTGGAGAAAAAGAGATGTAGAGACTGCAATAAGAGCATTCTTCAAACTTCCCCCTACCACCTCCCCCCTGAAAGTAGGCAAGTAAAAATTGCAGTTCTGATTGTAAAAGTTCAGAGAACCTGTCAACTGCTTTGTGAATTGAGATTCACCTTAAGCAAGAAGTACTGGCCCTGGGAAAGATGGAAGAGAAGGAAGAGAAATGAGTAAGAAAAGCTGAGGCTCCCAAGAGGAGAAGCTGCTAAGCCTGGGAAAGGGATACAACAGCAGCAGCATCTTTAGAGGTTTCTGGGATGACATGAGTGAGGTGAGAAAAACTCTGCAGGGTAAGCAATTAAGGAGCTCTTTGTTAGTGCAGCCTGTGACAGAAAGGTGGTGGAGATGGGGAGGCTGGGTGGTTTGACAGAATGGCAGGAGATGTCCTGATTCAGAGTTGTAGGAAGGCGGGTGGTCGTGAGCTGGAGCAGTGAATGGTTACTACTTGGGTGCAGCACCCCTGGATAAAGTACTGAGGGACCCGTGCTGAAACACAAAGTCTCTACCGAAACACAGATGTTCTCTAGTGTGGGGAATAGCCTGGTCTCAGACATCGCTTGTTTCGGCATGTGAGACACACAGCAGGGGATGTACCTCCAAATGATGGGGATTTTTCTTTTCTCTTTTTTTTTGTTTTTACATCAAAACCAGCGGTATGATACTGGCAGGAGCACAGCTCTTCTCTGCTGGCCTCCAGCAGTTTGCTGTGTCGTGGAGAGCTGTGCAAAGTGGCTGGTAGTGGCAGGAGGCTCAGCAGCCTCCAGCAGTCTCCCGCAGGCTGCTCGCAAACAGCAGGGTGGTGCAGCCACAGATCATGCCAGGACAGAGTTCTTTGGTCCTGCCTGGTTTGTTTCTAAACACTGTGATGCAACTATGAAGCATCAAGTTAAAGCTATGATTTAGAGCAATGAAGGAGGGCAAACAGCCTCAAATGGGATCATGTTGCACTTAAAACAACATGGCACTCTTTGTCCTTAAGTGGTTTTGTTTATTTTGTTGTGGTGATCAGGGCGCTACCAGCCTCAGGTTTCCACGTTAATAACTTCACCATTTTCCAGATTTTTTGATGGGTGACCCATTCATCTCTTTTTCTTAAAAGTTTGAGCAAATCTGGGCATTTAGAACAAAGCAGAAGTTTCCCTTTAACAAATCCTGATATACCAAAGCAACCTTGGCAACGCATGTACAGAGTTGAGTTTACCTCTGTTACTGTGGCCTCAGCTAACCATGTTTCCGCTTTCTCACATAATGTTAGCGTTATTTTTTCCAAGTGGCATGCCTCTTTTTTTGGTTTAAAATCTTTTGTGAGAGGAACTTGCTCTTAGGAGGAAATACACATTCTAGGCTGCATTGAAAGCATCAAAGAACAATACTTAGAGCAAGACAGTGTCTTGTCACAGATGGCACTGGTTTGATAATGCAGATTGTCTCAACAGAGACACTAGTGCTTCAAGCAATGAGATCGTGTGGCTGCTGGTATGCTGTGACTTGGTTGGGTATTTGGGTTTATGTTTGTTCAGGGTTTTGTTTTGCATTCATATGCTAGCCAATTGCACAAAAATAAAACAGCTGGTCTCAGCTTGTAGGAGTTTCTGAAGCAAATGCTACGTTGGATGGAAGTTGAAATATGTGTGTCAATAAGGATGAGGAAATTAATGCCTCAAGCCCATAGGAAAGACATGCTGATCAAAATGTTCTTTTCTACAAGCTTTGATAACAGCTTCATCAGTTGGGAGACTGCAATCAAAATATTCTTGTGTAAGTCAGTAAATCATAACCCCATGGGTACCCTGATTGTCAGCAGGAGGCAATGGAAGCAGCACAGTAAATGTGGTCCATGAACATCTTTTGTGAAGTGCAGTAGTGTAGTGTGGGCAAGGCAACTGCATCTATGAGAAGCTTCTCCTCTAAGAAGGTTGGATAGGCTTAACCTGAAGATTGAAATAAAAACTTACTGGAATTGACTTGAACAGTGAGAATACTCGCTTATGTTTGAAAATTATTCTTCCTCTTTTTAAGTTTTTAAAAATTAATTGTAAAATAATGCATATTAATAAAAAAACCTAAATTAACAAATTAATTTAGCATTTTTAAAGCTGGCTGGCTAAATGAATCATAAAATTCTGAATGTACTTAAAAGAAATTTGAATTCCTTTTAGTAGAATTGTTTTGTTTTTAAAGCAACTTCACCCCTATTGCTATTTGAATAAGTAAACAAAAACATGCTGTTTCTGTGGCCTAAGCATGCTGTTACCCAGCTAGCTTTCAGCATATTGCACTTGGCTACAAAAGCCTGTTCACAAAAAAATCCAGAAATATTTGCAAGGTAAGCCAAAAACACTCCCAGAATTTCCCAGTGTTTGTCACAGTGTTTTAGCTTAGAAAGTAAGTTATCTATCCTCTTCAAATGTAGGAGGTTTGAAGACTTCTCTCCAGCAGATTTGCCTGTGCAGCATGGCAGCTCCCTGTGCATCACTGGTTCACCTCTTCTTTGAAGAGGAAACAGCAGTGCAAGGGAAACTAAAGCTACTTTCAGGAACTCAACTTCTTTACACTCCTTGCTCTCTTCACATGAGAAATTGCATTAAAAAACCAAAACAAAACAAAAAACATAAGCAGAAGAGGCAACAACGCCTGCAAAATAATTCACCTTTATTCATGCAAAGCATCATCAAAGGCAGCTCAGTTTTAGTCAAGCCTTTTTTTTCAATTTCAGATCTTTTTCTCCCCTATTAGGAGCTTAATTTTTTTTAAGCTTCCATGCAACATATTTCCTTGTTTCAGCTCTCCTGCTTGAAGGGTTATATATTCATCTTTGTCAGATTTTCATGAATACCTGCTTCCAATCATTATGGGAATTTGTTTAAAGTTTCATTTTATACCCATTAGTGTAAGGTTCCCAGATATGGACCCTGGAATTATAAGCCCCTTTATCAGGCTAGGGACAAAAGGCTTGTTACTAATACCACTCTGTGGAGTCCATTGACTATTGGCATGAGACTACAGCAGTTTGTCTGTCCTGTGTATGGAGATTGTGAAGCAGTTGAAATATCTTTATTCACAAGAGTTTTAAAAACTAGCTTTTCGTTTTCTAACCTATTTACCTTGCAGACCTATTGAAGGAAAGCAGTCAATTTAGAGTGAGTTCCCTTTCAGTCCCTGACCATTCCACTTCCCCTGCTAGGAAGGTAGTGGTGTATGACTGGCAACTCAGTGAGGAGAACTTTGGGACACACACACAAAAAAAAACAAAAAAAACCAAGCCAACCAACCAAACAGAAAAAAGGCAAGCCAAATATACAAATATCAGAGGGCTTTAAAAAAAAATTTCGTAAAATATTACTCAGGTTTGAATCAGAAATCTGTTGATGAGGAAAGCAGTTTTTGTCACCAGTCAAAGTTAGCAGCATCAGCCTTAGAGCAATTAAATAGTAGATAATACCATTCCATGTCTCCTTACTGTTTTAATTTTCGAGCCTTGAGCTGGAGGCTTCAAGTCTTCCTGCAGACATGTATTCATCCCCCCAAGAGTACTGCAAGCTACCTGAAAGCACTCTTGGGTGGATGCATGTGCAGAGGAGGTCAATTCATGCTTTGCAGGCCCATGGGTGTGTCCCCCCCTCCTTTTACATCATCTGGGTGGTTTTACAGCAGGAAAGCCTGCTGAGAAGGTGGGTTGGTTGGTTTGAGCTGACCTGCTTGCCCATGAAGTGGTGATGCATCGAAGGCACTCATACCAACTGCTGTCGGTGGCACAAAGAAGGGCCATGCACTGATGCTGTTTTTCCCACCTATCAGCATCACCAGTCTGATTTGAGTCCCTGCCCCTCCTGAGGGCAATGTGTGGCCAGCCTGCACCCATGGCCCTCTGGGCACCCCACGGCTCCTGAGGGAAGCCTTACAAATGTACTTACGTCAAGGGGCTGCTGAGTTCCCACACTGAAAAGGCTGCTGGAAATCCATGAGGCACCGTGCTTAGGCACTGCCCTGTGGCAAGAGGGAACAGCCCTCGCCATGTCAGAATGGTGTCAGTGACTGGCTTTGCACCCACATGGCTGACTCCAAAATGCAAGGCCATGGATGATCAATGTCGTAAATTTTACTAAAATATCTTGCTACACAGAGCAGGTAATTTCTGATGTACTTTTAGCTAGCTCTGGTTTAGGCTTCTGCCCGTACATGCTTAACTTGGAGAGAAAAAAAGCAAATGAATGGGGGAAAAAACCCACTCTTGCACAAGCAGAGGGTGAAAAAAATTATCTGTAAGATTTTGTGTTGCATAAGTGTCCCTGGAACTAATCTGGTACATCTCCAAATAAAACAGAAATCTTTGATGCTTGTAAGTTTCTGTGTGGAATGACAATAGTTTCTGTTTGCTAACTCTGTAATTGTTTGCTGTAGATACTATCAATGGGCATATTTTATTTAAAGGAGTATATTAAAGTTTAAAGCAAAGAAACTCTTCCCTCAGCCTGTGAACATGACAAATGCAACAATTAGGTAGTAAAAACTGAATTGAAAGTAGCCTTAGTTTTTAAGCACTGTGTTTTACAGGTGAGCTGGAGCAAAGACATGTCCAGGGGCACAGCATACCCTGGTTTGGATGAGGACCTCTCACTGAAAGCCCCAGGAGTTAGCAAACACCACCTGGAATTCTGTCTGAGTTACAGCCAATTCTTGCCAAATGACTGGGTTTCTGTATTGTGGAGGTGTGAAGACTTGGTGGTGGTTCACCACCTTCTTATACTTGGTATTATGTGCTGGTTCGGAGAACAGGATAAAGACCACCTGCACTGCCTTTGATCCCCAATTCAGCCTCCTTTATCTTGTGTGTTTCCTCAAGAGCTGGTACCCACAAACATGTTGATCATGAGCAGGATAAGCTGCTGACACCATCCCTTCTGCAGAGGACAGCAAGCCATACTCGTCATCCAGCAGGAAGAACAAAAATGCTATGAAAAGTTGTAGAACCATGGAATTGGTTAGATCTCCTCGAGACTGGAACAACATTACAGCCTATATTTGGTGTCAGATCCCTGTGTGCATTGAAGTAGCCCAAGCTGCTGGTCCACAGTCAAGTGAATATTGAAGAGAGACTGGAATGGTTGTGCAAAGGCTTGCTTCCAAGTACAATTAATTCAATTTTATTATTCCCATGCTGTGAAAAATTCCAACTACTATTTAAGTTTTTCTTCAGATGGGAAATTTCAAAATGTCTACATTTCATTTCACTTTTTCCACCAAAAAACCCCTGCTAGTAGGAAGCCTAGGAGGCTGCCAAAAGCAAGTAATTTGACATATAAGGCTTTTCTAAAGCTCCTGTCTTTGTACAGCCAAAAGTTTGTTAAATCATGTTTCCACTGGACATTTGTAGTGACGAATCTTTGTTTTCCAGTGAAAAATTGTTGCATTGGCTAGCTGAAGTGCAGATCTTTGTAAAATACATGCATTTAAACGTATCCAAAAAGTTTACTGTGTGTGCTTGGATCAAGGATTTCAGTGGTATGCCAGAAGAGATACTCCAGATAAATAGCAGCAAGGCAGAAGGTTTGAAATGTGAAAGCTTGTAATCACTAAAAGGAGATG
The DNA here is from genome assembly GCA_013396655.1 of Campylorhamphus procurvoides. Classification (NCBI taxonomy): domain Eukaryota; kingdom Metazoa; phylum Chordata; class Aves; order Passeriformes; family Dendrocolaptidae; genus Campylorhamphus; species Campylorhamphus procurvoides. The sequence goes on along the minus strand of WBMV01005344.1, from coordinate 317,421 downwards.
AATCATCCTCTTGTTCAACTAATATTGAGTATTGATCTACACTTATTTAATATCTAGAAAGAAAGGATACTTCTGCCAAGATTTCCAAAGATTCTGGAGGATGATGCACTCAATAGTTTGCATCTAGTTTTGAGTGTCATTAGAAACTGGCTGGTTTGGTCTGATGCCATATGATGGTCCTGGGTTCCAGGAATTGTTAGCGTCCATGAAAAAGTGAGGAGGCCATGGAATAATAATTTTCTATCCCAGGTTACATATATGGCTTATACAACGGCATATTTTGAAGAATTCATCACAGTCTTTTGATCCCTTTCTAAAGCCCTGTATGTCAGTAAGAACCAGAGCTTGCCTTCGCCTCCAGAAAGGAGCTCACAAGTGGTGGTACTTATTGCCTTGGACTGTAGCTGCAGAGGGGTGGCTGCCTGAACCATAGGGACTGTAGTTTCTCCTATCTTTGGCTTAATTTCCAGAGATGCCATGAAACCTGTATTCTCTTGGCCACATGATGCCAAAGATTGTACATCCAAATGCATGTGAACAGACCTGGAAATATTACTCTGAGCATGCCATTACAGCATATCCTGTACTTCGGCTGGCTGTAACAAGGGGGTGGTAGAAGAGGCAGTGGAGGGTAATGAGGTTTTCAGTTTACAAGAGATATTTGTATAAAAATGTTCCATTTAATACCTTGCATAGGAAGGCCATTCATCAACCGTACCATAGCACCTAACCATCCTCCAAACTGTAAAACCATTTATTTTACCTGTTAAATTCTATATTATTATACTTTCTGTTTATTTTTGTGTTCTGCCAAGCATAAAAGAGTGAAAAGGTATTACTCTTGTTTGCATAGGAACCAAACCAAAACAAGTCCTTTCCTGACTGTATTTTCTTTGCCTGGTCAGGTACGCCAGGTGAGGGCAAGTGCTCCTTTCATATCTTAATTGAGCTTTTCTAGATAAAGCAACATGCAGAGTCCTGCAACTTTGGAGGGATCAAGGCCATTACAGGTGAGTCCTATTGTGTTGCATGTCAAACTGCTAAATGGAGACATGCAATGGGTCATTTTTCTGGTGTCAGCAGTTGAAATGTGAATGAGAAAAATGTGTTCACGCAGTGACAAAAGGAAGCCAGTCACGAATGTGTAAAACATACCTGTAACCCAAACCCTTGTATTTCTACTACTGCTATAGTGCTGCTCCAAGAAACAAATCAAATCATGTATGTTGTTTTGGTGATATATCTAGCTTGGGATACTTTAGTGCCTAAAATTAATTTATATAAAAGTTAAATAGCACAGAAGTGTTTTAAAGCTTTTGTAGGGTGTGAGTGGTGTTACTGCCTCTCTGCCTATTCCTGCTTATGTACAATGCAGGATGGTTCTGTGGTGCTCTGGCGATATCCTTTCCACACTACAGAGAAGCATTACCTGTTGGTGACCCAGATGTCAATATGTCATCAGGCAACATAGACAACTGCTGTCATTCCCACTTCTGATGAGGAATTGTCGTAGAGATGCTGCCAACCAGACCTGAAGAGGAAGCTTATTGCAATTGAGATCCTCAATCAACCAGTAGCTCAATGCACATCTTGTTCAGAGCTATTATCTTGCAGTATTACACAGTTCAAATGAAGTCCATTAAAACTATGTTAACAGTATGTTTTGCCAAAGAAAGTATTTCAACATGAAGCATAGTTTAATCCAGGTAAGATTTAAAATCTTCCCAAAGTATTACAAACTACAAAAAAACAAATAGAAAAAAAAGGAAAAGAAAAATCAAAAATTCACCAAGAAAGTAAGAGCTGCACTTTTGTCACGTTCAAGGACAAGCTTTTGTTACCCACATGGATGGTGGGGAAAACTTATCCCCTTTTCTCTTGAGCTACTGTGAGCCACCACGCTGCAAGAAGGGATGTGCTTATGCTAGGGAAGATGTGCATACATGATGTGGGCTGCCCAGTGTTCAGCTTCATCCTATGGTGTGCAGGAGAAAGATCAGTCTCTCCTAGCTGACTCATGCTGCTGTACTGCACAGAGTAGCTCTGCCACCTGGAAAGGGAAGACTCTTCCAATTAATAATCCACCCCAAAGCTGCTATGCTTAATGAAATCATGTATGCTTCCTTACCTTGAAGGATTTTCAACTTATCCTGAAGACTCAGCACAGCAAACGCCTCCACTTGCACACTCCTGGGAGCTTTGCACTTACTCTTTATAGCAGCACTGAAAGTCAGTAAAGTCCTGGGGGAAAGAGAACCAAACGGCTCTTGTCTGGAGACAGTGTTTGGGAAGGGTAAGAAAAGATCCCATTTTATCTTTGTTCTCATGGAAAGTGTCACAGGATGTTTAATGTCCTTTCTGAGCAAAGACCTGCTGTTTTTCAGATCTTGCCTGAAAACACATGCAGTATTCAGCAGGCCACTTAGTTTATCTTTCTTGGATAAACAGAAGGCTGCTGGAATTTGAAACTTGTTCCAAGAGTCTAGGGTCCAAATCTCTCTGAGTCCTTCCCCTGGTCTGGGGTTTTGAACTGAATTTGAAAATTTAAAGACTAGCAAGCAATGGCAGCATGACTTCTAATGGTGTATGGGGCACGCAGGGCTGGTGTATGTGACAGAGGGTTATCCCTATACTGAAGTTTTTGGTGTTAATTCATTTCCACTCTTGAGTGTTGCCTGACTTTGCAACAGGTTAAAAATACCTTATGAAATGCCTGAGAGCACTGATCCACAAATCCCAGTACAGACTTTGCCTCGCTGGGGAATAAAAAAAAAAAGGAAAAAGAGAAAAGAAAAAAGCCCTCTTAATGCGATGAAAGCACCCGTGGCACTGCTGAGACGCGCTTTTCGCTTTCCTTGTTGGTGAAGGTACCACGAAGGAGGGACTCCGATGGCAGCCTGAGGGAGCCGGCGGGGGGAGCGCCGGGCCGAGCTGCGGGGAGGGGAACCGGCCGGACGGGAGGGGGACAGGGCGGCCGGGGGGACCGCGGGGCGGGCGGCACCGGCACCGATCCTGCACCGGCACCGATCCTGCACCGGCACCGGCACCGACATCGACACCGATCCGCCCCCGGGGCCGCGGAGCCGCTGTCCCCTCGGGACCATAGCGGGACCACAGCGGAAAAGCAGGGCACAGGGCACAGGGCACAGGTAGGGGCTGTGCGGGACTCGACCCGGGGCCGGCGGGGAGGGGGACGGGAGTGGCGCCGAGGGGCGCTCCCGTAGAACTGCGGGAACATGGGAAAATAAATAGAAATTGCGCTAAGCACCACTAGGATATACGGGCATACAGATGGATATAAGCTGTTGGTCAGGTAGGGTAAGGAAAAAACAGCGTCTCAAGTCGCTAGACGGTATGAGGAAACTTACCTTTTATTTCTGTTGCATAAGCAGGATAAACGTACCTGTTCGGAGGCGGGGGTGAGGGGCTGTGCCGGGCGCCCGTCCGTGTCCCGTGAGTGCGGCCCCGCGACTGTCACCGGGACCCCCGGACTCTGCCCCTGTGTGGGAGCCAGAGGCTCCCCAAAGGGCTCCAAAAACCCAGGCGCGAGTTGCTCAGGGACGGGCTGGAGGGCTGGCCCCGTGGCCTTCCGCAGGGATAGTGAGCTGTGTAAGTAGATAATCACAGTGATCCTTATCCTGAACGGCTTTGATATTTCTTCTGGGATATTAACATAATTCATTTCCAGGAGAATTCTTAGTCCCTTGTAGGACTTAGCCAGGTGTTCAGTAATAGACTCAGGCCAAGTGGTATTGTTGGCATGACTTGCAGGAAATTTTGTGTTCACAGGCTGACTAAGTTCAGGGAAACTATTCAAAATAAAAAAAAGAAAAAAGCAAAGCCAAAAAATACAATGAGTATTATCCTTATTTAGAACTTTTTGACAATTGGCCACTTATTTATTGACCAGTTTTGCTTAATATCTCTAGGGGTAAGTAGTTAATTAGGTATTTGAGATGAATTTGGGTTTGTGTGATTGTCTGGCTGAAACGATTTCATTAACTTAACAAGCTGGTTGTGGCAGTGAGTATGTTTGTTGTTGTTAGTGCGCTCCTGCAGTGGCAATGAGGAAACGTTTCCGTTAGTGCTGGGAAATTGGAGGATAACTTGGAACTTAATGAAGCAAAACAGGATTGCATTTTGCTCAGAGTGATTCTATTATGCCTCAGTTAGGGCCATGTTATTGCTCACCTCAAATCACTAGCTGTTACTATCTTTTCACATTTGTTTTTTTTTTTAGCTTCACATAGTTCATTATGTGTTTTTGTTTTATATTTTTTCTGTTGTGTTTTATTTAGTTTTTACTTTTCCATCTTTTGCAGCAGTGTAACAGAAGCTCTGTTTTAATGGATGATTTCTCTGGGCTTAGGGGTTTCCATGTTAATGCCTTTAAAATTCAATAATTAACTTTTGCCTTAACCTCAAGCTGGAAAGTGACAATGAAAGATAATTTAGCACAGTGTGTAATTTAATTTTACGAAGCTTTACCAGAATTGATTCAAGTGATATGTAAACAGGCGAAACCTCAGTAACTTTCCCCCAGCATGCACATCCACTTTCAGCTTCAAGCTGAACGCTGTTTACCTGACAAGTGGCTTGCTACAGGATGTCTCCTGACTGATTGGATAGGCGGAGTTGCTTCTTTGCCTGCAACTATGAGGAGGAGAGCTAAGACATCCCCAGGGCTCCCGTCCAGATCCCTATTCCCAGGCCAAGGTCCTACAGACTGGGCACAGAGGGGGAAGATTTTTCAGATGTTTTGGTGCAAACACAGTTGCTGGCTGAGGGAGAAATTTGGCATGTGTTTCCGGAGAGAATCGTGCTTGCATAAGCAGCCCCCTGCCATCCCCTGAGCTGTACTAGTACAACCATTTGTGGGGCTGGTGGTGAATGCACTGGGGGAGCTGCAGTGGGTTCTTTTTTATAAATTACTTCTATCTGTGATCTGTCTGACTATGTGGCTTCTGTATCAGGGCTGAGAAGGTGGCTTGGAAGGAGGGAATGTGTGGCAGGGAGCAGAAGGTAAGGGCTGTTTCTGCCAGCATTGCTGCTGCTGAAAGAAGTAATTACTTATCAAATTGTGGTCAGTGGTAGATGACATGTGGTTAAGGCAGTTGCCTGAAAAACATAGCTGAATGCTCAGATATCTCAATTGTGTGCACGTGCAGTTAGCTGTATACATGAGGATCTGATTATGTGTTTCTTTTCTAATTCTGAGTTTTCACCTAATGGCTTGATTTTTGTGATGTATACCAGTGTGTCAAACTTCAGGATACATTCTCTATACTATTATCTCTCGGAGAATGGGCATTTCAAAAGACTGTTTTTCTGAAAAATACACCTAGGCATAATAAGGGTATGAGTTTTATTAATCAGATTATATTTGCCTGAATAGGTGAATACCTGATATAAAAGGGGAAAGATGAAACCACCTCTAAGAGGGTGCCTCTAATTACAGAGAGCATAGCTGCCATCTGTATGCACTTTACTCTCTTTTAGATGTACATAAAATGTTAAATATATATATATAAAATATATATTTTGAATGTAGCATAGACCTGCTGTTGAAATATGAGTGACAGAAGTGATTAGGAAAATAGCACTTTTAATTGGTATGGTGAGTCTGGGAAGTCAGTGGAGTGTAAACTTGCTATAATCTGCTATAATTTATTTTAGTCTGGAAAGCATTGGTGCTTTTGTGCATTGTTTTAGGACTTGTTCTCATTCCTACTTTAGACACTTTGTTTCTCTGTCATGAACCTATTGTAGCCAGTAAGAAAATGCTCACAGCACATTGTCTATGTAGCACGAGTGCATGTTTAGAGAATGGTGATACACTTTCTAGTTCACAGAAGTTGAAGGACTTGTTATGACCATCTTTATTCAACAGAGAAAAATCCTAGGGCTTTTTTCTTCCAACCTAAACCTAGAAACTGTATGGGAGTTAAGAAAATAACTTACCTTTACTGTTTGTCCTGGTGTAGATCACTACGGAAGAGACACTAAAGAGAGAATAGTATAGGGAATGTATCCCAAAGTCACACACATAGCTATCCATCATGAAAATAAAGCCATTAGGTGAAAACTGCAGTTTGGATTATCTGTAAAGTCTTGTGTAACAGATAAAAAGAAAAAAATCTTAATTTTATCCATTTTTTGTAATAGGAAATCTTGCCAGCAGCCTTATAAGAGTCAAAAACATATGAGCTATAATGCTGCTTGTATTAATTGACACACATTGATGAGACTGTGAGCAGTAAAACTGCACGCTACAGCTTGTCTGCAGGAGGGGGGCTCCCAGCCTGTGATATGGAGAAATTTGGGAAGGTACAATTTTTAAAAACAATAACCGTAGACAGCCAAGCTAATAGCTCAATTTTTCTTCACTGAAGATGAAGGCGTTTCCTATTCAGCTTATTGAACTGCAAAGATGGTTTTCTTTCCCTCTCGGGAATCTGTCTAAGCGTGCCCTGAGGTGGGAAGTGGAAGAACTGTTGCCAATAGGACTGTACACCAAATCAGTTGCTCTGAATGAAGATCCCCAGGTAAAGACTGTCTTTTTCTGGATTGGCTCCTTGTCACTCTTAGGCTTGTAGGATACTGGATATAACTACATGCAGGGCAAGCTGTGATCTCCCAGGTATGGGATCTTTCCCTCATCCTCCTGTTTTTGGAAGAAGCATTCTCCATTTTCAGTACTGGAGGGTGGGTGGTGCTGCATTCCCAGCTGCTCAGGTGGCACCTGTCTGGCATGGTCATAGACACCGTGGTGGCACAGCTCAGGAGCCCACAGAATTCCGGTATTGCCAGAAGGCACTTACAGTATCTTTCCTTACACTATAAAAGCAAAATCCATCACTTTTGCCTCTCTAGCATTTTAAGCTGTGTGGGCCCCTGAGGCAACAGATCAACGCTTCAGCAGCAAGATGACTTATTTGGTGTTAAGATTAGCCAGCAATTTGTGGCAGATTTCTTCCCCAGAGGCTGCAGCAGCTGGGAATTGTAGAACTGGCTTGAGGGGATGCAACAATATATCTTATTAGTGAGTTGGGATGAGTTCGGTCTTCATTAGTAAAACTCTATCAGGTACTTTGCATACAATATAAATGCTACTGAATATTTGTTTCAGCTGCAGTTCAGTGTTGGAGAACTACAAGTTATCCACAAACTGGGATATTCCTGCTGCTTTTCCTTGGGACTGAAGTGAAGCAGCACTTTTTGTTGGTATTTGGTTTATGTGTCATTTATTAGTTTCTGCTTGTTTCATTTGATGGGATAATGGAGTGAGAAGGGAAGTAAATTAAGTAGTCTCTAGTGTTTGCTTTCAGACAATGTTACCTGTTTTCATGGAAGGATTGTTGGTCTCTTTTTTTTCCATTTTTTGGATTTCCTGGGCTTTGATCTGAATGCTGTGTCAGAGCATTATGTAAATAACAGAGAAGAATGAAGCAACTGTATTTTTTTAATGTGAGTTTTATGTGTGATCGGTATAGGGAATGTACACACACAGTTAGATGCACCAGGAAACAGACTTACATTTTGCATCAACTTGAAAGTTGCGTGATGCTATTTAAGTGACTGGGATTAAAAATTAATGGCAAAATGAGGCATCTGAGATAATCTAGGTTCCCTTTATTAGTAAAAATTTTTTTCTTGAACTGTTTTGGTTGTCACTAAAATCTATTCAGTTTCTGGGGAATATTGTCCTTGAATGCTTTTTGAATGGTAAGTGCATTAGCTGCCGCCTGAGGATGGTCATAAGTGTCCAGAAATAATGATGATGGGAAGCCCTAAACCATATGTGAATATTTATTTATAATGTACGTTATTGTTCTTTTAACTTACTGGCAGGTAATTTATGGAGAACTAATTTGGCACTCTTTTCTTTACAAATTCCAAGGGTTTTATGCAATCTGTGAGTGTCTGGGAATTACAAATTTTCCTTCTGCTAGATGAGAGCTGACCTGCCCTTTTCAGGAGAAATGTCTCTTCTGGTCTTGCTGCTTGCCATCAAAATTATATCCATATCTTGCAAAGAGGCATGACCAAACTTTTGGGATTCCTCAGCTGTCACAGTTTGCCAGTGTACTTGCCTACACACACCATTTATACCCCATTTCTTCTGGGGTAGCAATGTGTCCAGTGTTTGGAAGCTTCTCTTAAAATCATTTGAAGCATTAGGTAAGAGTGCAGATGAAAATATGGTAAAAGAAATTTCAGTTCCTGATTGCAAAGTAAGAAGCAAAGTTCCTGATAGAAGACAATATAGAAGAGAATATTTTATTCAGACATTTAAAAAAATGAAAGTTGCTTCCCAGCCATTGCAGAAGATCCTAGAGGCAAGTCTTTATATAAAAATGGAAAACATGTTTTAGCTAGCAACTACCAAACTCATGTATCCCCTTTTCTGAACAGGATTTAAAAGTATTTTTGAAGTTAGGAACTCAGCTCCTTTTCCTCAGTCTTCAGCAGGACAGTGCTGACCTCTTACCTCTTTCTCTCCCTTTGTTCAAGATAGAAAGTTAGAAAGTCTCCTGTCTTTCACCGATTTTTTTTTCTTCTTTTTTTAAGTCAAAGCTTCCTTCCTTCCTGCAATTTCTGGATTTGTCCGAATGATGATGGGATGATTCATATCTCCCAGATGTGAAATGCAAATGTGGGATCTTTCCCTTACCTCTCTAGGGGTTTCTCAGAGGCTGTGGTGCTGTTGAGTTTCTTAATTAACATGTCTCAAATGGTTTTCCTGCTGGCCACAGTGTTTTAGGGGCTGTTAAAGTACTTAATAAGTCATGTCTTAGAGTGTTTGCTGTAAATGCATCTTAAACTTGGTTGGCTTTGAGAGCTTCTTGAAGACAACATAAAGGTTATTAATTTAGTCTGTAGACATAGTCGAGTACCTCCTTCTCCTCATGTCTGTTTTAGGGCTTATCTCATCAAGTTGTCATGTTAGACACTATCAAGCTCCTTTGACAGAGGAGTGCTTAGAGTTTGTTCAGGCAACCTGCTGGTTGGTGCCCAGTTGAGAAGGTGGTAGTGCAGGGCTCTGCTGCTTCTCTGTGGTCACTGCCCTGGCTCCTCTCTGCTCTGTCTTCATTTGCTGATACTGCAATGGACTACGGATTCCATATATGCATTTCTCCTGTGCATTCCCCAAGGTACCAGAGTACTTAGATTGGTAATTTCTTAACTTTGTGTCTATTCCTCTTCTCCAGGGACCCCTATAATAAGCCCTTCAAGCTCATCACCTTTATTTCCCCATAAAAGTCACTAAAAGAATAGGGAAAGGAAAAGCTGAAATCAGAAGAGTCAAAACCAAAATGGTTCCATGTTCAAGGCATGTATTAAGTTCACCTTTCTGTCACTAAAATGCTGCATCCAGTCTCTCAGCTACTGAGCTTCAAACTTCCTGGGCTTTCCTGGGTTGAGCATCACACTCAGCCTTGCCTATAGAGGTGTCAGTGTTCAATAAATATCTGTAGTTGGTTTTAAGATGTGTTGCAATTGCAGAACTGAACTTGGTAGGAATAGAGGCTTCCCTTTTCTTCCTACGGGCTATTTTTTGTTGTTTTGAGTTGGCCCTTAAAGAATTGATTTGATGTGCTATTGTCATTTGAATGTGCTGATGTTGTTACACTGCTCACTAGCAGCAACTTTTTATCTTTTTTTTAAGAAACAAACATTTCTGGTAGTTTGCTTTCTCTCTGCTTTTTTTTCTTAAATACTGCAGCCTTCCAGATGCAATCCTGTCAGTTTGGATAAAAACCCACTGCCTATCTATTCTCACCATGGTCATATCCTGTGCTTCCACACGTTCTTGGGGAGTTCTCTCCCTGTTGACCTATCTCAGCAACCCTGCTTTCATGCAAACGTCCCCTTAAATTACACTTTCTTCCATAAAAGCTTGAAAGCTGTACTATCTGACCTGCTTAATCTAACAAGCCAACACTACTTGTTTCAGCTGAAGACACATTTGGGAGGGTTCTTCATAAAGTGCCTTCTGCCTGTTGACTTTCTCTTTCTAAACTTCTGTAATAATGTTTCTTTATTTACTTAGCCTGAATGGTCCTTCGGGCAGCTATAGTGTGATACCAGCAGCAGCAAGCGAAAGCGCATTTTTTGAAGGGACTGGAAAAGGTCTCCTGTGGACAGAGAGAATATTAGGATAGAAATCAGCTGAGCAAGAAGAACCAGCTTAGCAGAGCAGCACTTCCCCTCTTGAAATACAAATACTGGGTAGTTTCTTCACTTGAGTGCTATCAGTGCTGTGCTCCAATAGCAGCTGAAGCTTTTTTAATGAAAGCTTTTTTCATCATTAAATACAGAATTAATATTTTCTGTTTTCCTCATTTAAAGTGGTTCAGACTTTCTCTGTGCATCTGATATTTTGTATTAAAAATGGCCGTAATATTTAAATTGGGAAATGCAGCTGCCATAAAATACAATTTGATGATATCAGAGAAATTGGTATTGGGTGAAGAATGTACTGAATGCAACATCACAGCTGATCTCAAAGGATCCTCAAACTCTCAGCAAGAATATGCAATTTGTGTCATTATGTATTGAAGAATTTGGCCTCCACCTTGCACATGTGAAAATCTCAGCAGTCAAAACAGGATGCAATTAGAGATCAATTAAATTGGTCAAATTTTATTTTCAGTTTTGTAAACTGACAAGTGTCTGTGATGCAAATTGGCAGGGTGACAAGGCATTATAGCAGAGACATCCCTGTGAATCCCAGCCAGAGTCAGTTTCCTGTAGAAGCAAACACTCTTATTTCTGTACCCTTAGAAGCTCAGCAATGCACAGCACAGATCCAAAGCTTTGAACAGTTTACCTTTTTGATTAGCTTGGGGATCCACATGCAGAGTGTGCGGTAGAGCAAAGCAGTGCAAGAGAGAATGGGAAAGTTGAATGAATTGTGACTCATCTCCTGCCTGATCCACCATCCTCTGCTCTTCATGAAGCCAGTGTTTCATCTCTTCTTTGTGGTCAGAGTTCTTTCCATCACTGTCCATTTAATTTAGCCTGATGGAGTACCAAGTTGGAAAGAATAAAGAGAATTATCCCACATAGCTGGTCTATTTTCAATGAAGTTAATGGAGTGGAGAGTAATCTCTGAGGGGTCGCAACCCAAATGATGTAATTCTGCCTTTTGCTTATGGTGCAAGCTACATAGAATCAGCCCACACATGGCTGATGGAAAATGGCACTTACCAGAGTTTCTAGGCTCTGCTTGTTTGCCAAAAAGAATGGGATAACAAAGTATTGCAGATGAGAGTTCTTGTATGGGCATCTTGGGCACATCAGCAGAGGTATTTTGCAGAAGACTCCTGTGGTAGGCAATTTTTACTTTTAACCAAATGAGAAAGTAAATCTTGGGTGACAGTTGTGAAAACTTGGCACATGAAGCTACTCCTTGGAAATAAAAAAAAATAAAATTACTTTTATTGCTCCTAGAGAATATAGCAAGCTTGTAAATGATATCAGAGTATCAACGCCTCCTGACCGGGAAGGTCTATGAGGTTGGCACCAATGCACCAAATAAAATCTGTGTGGGGAAAAAATTGGAAAAAAAACAGAGGATGTGAAGGGAGCGACAGGAAGGACAATGTGTAAAACAAGTGGAGTGTGATTTAGGGTGGCTGTGGAGGAGGAAAAGGAAACAAGCTGGCACTTGAGGACTGATTAAAAGTGGATGGGACTCTTTTTTTGCTTCAGATGAATTTGAAATTTTGTAGTAATTTAAAATTTATCAAATACAACCTGTCCTAATATGAAATGCCTGCTCAAGAAGAAAAATGATCTAATGATGCAGGATTTGAAGTGTGCAACAAGCTTTGTTGCAACAAGATAGGTTCATAGGCAAGCATTGCTACTGACAGCTTTCCAGTGTTTCTTGGGGTACCAAGATACACAGGTGATGTTTAATTGGAAATGCTAACTTAGTTCAGTGAAAGATCTCTTCCTTGAGAAACTAATTTGACGTTAGGGGTTTTTTTAATCAGTTTTAATGTGAGATCAAGATTATCCTTTTGTTATTATGGTGTCAGTGAACTCGTGGGTGAACCAACATTTCCCTGTAACAACTCTTTAGGATACTCCAAGTTACTTTTTCAGGTAATACAGAAGATGCAATTTAAATAATACTATCATAATAGTTATAGTTTATTCCCTAAATGGTGTGAATTTCCATTGTAAATAGATGTTCTTGAAAAAAATCACTAGGGTCTGTTCACTTCTACAGAAAAAAATCACAGATTTTTAAGGAATATCATTCTCTGTGTATCAATATATGAACACTGGTTTTAGAAATAATTTTTGTTGTCTGATAATTCTTGAGTTATTTTTGGTCCTTTTATCATCCATCATAAGCTGTTTAAAGTTAAGCTGATCCCCCTAAAAGGATTATTGATAATGAGATCTATTTAAGAGACAATTGCAAGGTTGGCTGGAATAACAGGATAAGAGGATAGTTGTTGCGTCCTCTTTTAAAGTCCCTTGGTGTTTTGTTCCCAAGTTGACATGTGGTGAGACTTTGCCCAACAATACTCGTATGACTGTCCAATGTAAACAGCAAATGCATTTCTTCACAATGGCTCCTTGACCAGTAATATGAATAATGAAGCTGAGAGTGAGAAGGCAGGACTACTTTTTTAAAAAAAAAACTTTCTTGTAACTCCTATGGGAGCAGGGTACCAGGTTGAAAAACTATACTTTGTTCTACAATCTATTCCTGAATTTCTTAGCCAGGTTTTTGTTTTTATAAACTTTCTACTGCAGTGGTTCAAAATGCTGTGATAAATGTCCAGCATGGCCAGCAAATGGTCTGCAGGATAACATGAAAGAGGAGAGCCTGTGTAGCTGGCTTCCGAAGTGTTTCCATTTGAGAGTTTCTGATAGGAGTGTTTGGGTATTTTATGGGAGATTTGGCAGGCTGTGCTGGTTCTGTGGCTGTAAATGCTCAGCTGCTGTAATTAGGACTGAGTTTAATAGGAAGAAGATATTGAACATTTTTACCAATGCTTTTATAACCAGTTCTTACATAAATTTCTTGGTTATTTTTCCTAGATAGCATCAGCCTCTTTCCTTTTTTTCCCTTTTGAAGTACTTTAAAATTTCGCCTTTTATGAGCTTGCTTATCATTACTGTCTGGCATTTAACAAGAAGACTCTCTAACATCTTGTCTTGCGGCTCCATATGGGCTATTTTACTCCTTTTAGAGCTATCTGCCTTTACAGTGTAGATGTTGAAAAGACAAATGTGATACAATCTGGGGAAAGTGATTTCCTGTTTTTCTACATACTGTCTCATTACCCTTAATGTAACTTGAACTTCTGTAAAATTTCTGCCCTCACTATTTACAGGTTAGTTTCCCTGCCAGAGGCACCCTTGGGTCCTTTGCTGCAAAGCCCTTGGTCGCATACTTTTTGTGAGTTAAACTAACCCCATGCTTCTTGTGGTCAGGTATTTTTTCAGGTGTTCTCTCCAATTACATCTCCATCATAGGCATATTTGAACACTTAACGTAATGTTCTGCTTGCTGATAGTTCTGTGTGTCTATGGAGCTGAGAGGATGCAAGCTGAGGATCTGTGTGGGAACAGGAAAAATGAAAACGGAGATTAACTTTTAAAGCATTAAAATAGAAATCTGGAAAGCAAAGGTAAAAGATACCTAATAGGACAGATTTTTTTTCCCACATTTCTCTTACAAAAACATTATCTACAGAGAAAAGTGTTCTTTAACATAAAATTGAGAAAGTGTATTTCTGGGCTGCAATGATAACTAGCAGGAGTACACCCTTAAGTAGCATGGAAAGTTCCTGCTGATTGTTTCTGAAAATGATGTAATCAAGCAGCTGCACCAATATTCACTCAGCAAAGGGAACCTGAGGCACTTTTCTCAAAGCTTTAAAGCTTTCCTAAAAACTAAAATAAGCTATTAAGCAAGGATGTAGTTGAAACATGGATGGCTTGATGAGGCTGAATGGAAGACTGAGCATGAAGAATGTGCTGATCTGCCCAAGATGTGTTGGTTGATTTTTAACTTTCAGCGTGTGATTTCACCAAGACAAACTATTACTTGTGAGTAAATGCATGTTTTCATGATGTACATGCTGTTAAATATGTTCTTCCTGGTCAGAGACTTATTTTGTAGGGCATGCTAAGAGTTTTTCCTCTTGACTTCCATCTGTTTCCTTGTCTTTCATTTTAGTATTTAATATTTCCTTCCCAGCTTAGTAGCTTCCCTTTTGTTACTTTCTGAAGGTTATGTGCAGGGACACATATATGAGCCTGCTTGTGCAGAGATGTGTTCATTGGAACATGTCTATGGCTATATTATAATTAGTTATATTATGCTTTCTTAATAGACTAAATGTGATTCGTGCAATGACTTCTCAGAAATACCTAACCCTGTAAAGCAACATTCATCAATAGTTGCTTTTGGAAGCTTGTTCCAGGAAATGGCAGACGTCCTATTTTTTGTCTTAAGCAGTTGTCTTTCCAGTGTTCAGAGATTTTTCTTCCATTCCAGCAGGGGATTATATTAATGCATCATCGTATATACAATAATTATATATTAACATTATTAAAAGGAAAATTAACTGTGGCTTTGACATGGTCATGGGGGTCTCTTAATTTGACAGGGTTCAAGGTTTCACCTGAAAACCCTCCCAGAAAAATAATAGTCACAGTGACAGTTTGCTATCGTATGGTGCATATTGTCCATTAGAAGAGCGTGCATGGCATTAAGTATCCTAATAGCTATGTTTCAGAACATAGGCTTGTGTGAACAAAAGGAAATAGCCTACCTTTCCTTTCCATGCCTGATTAATTTTTGCAAACAAATATTGTGTATTGAAGAAGATGATGAACTGACACTAACAGCAGCCCTAAATGATGAGATAAGTAGAGGCAATCTTCTGGATAGCTTGTTCTGTGGGTATAGAATTTGTTTTTTAAAACAGTCATCTCCTTTCCCTTTAGAAAACACTTATGTAAGATTCGTGTCTTGAAAATAACCATGAAGAGTATTTTTCTGTGTGAATTGTTAAAAACAATTTTTAACAAACTCCATTGACGATACCACTTGGGCTCTGAACTCTTCAAGAACATGGGGAAAGGATGTATTTGTTGAAGTGCAGTTCCTTATCTTACTAAAACCCAGTCAGGAACATCAAGAACACTATGAACCAAATTAGTTTTGCATAGCCTGAACAAGGCTTTTCCATAAACAGAAGGGCTGAAAAGATGATAACTGTGAAAGAGCTCCAAGTACAGGTACATGTTCGGTAAGTACATCACTGAGATTTCTACATGGGGATGTACCAGTTTCCCCTTGGCTTGCCTCCTGATTCCCTGTATTTCCTGTGCTGACTGAGTGTCTGTGCACTGGGTGGCACCTCTCCCAGGACACTGTGGAATGGTTGCCAGTGCTTCCCCAGGCTGGGACTCCCCACCGAGGATGTTTACTGGAACTGGTGTCCATCAGTATTCATTTCTTATCAGAGACAAGACACAGAGGCTGGCAGCAACCACAGCTTTTGGGTGGCCTTTGGCACTTCCAGGTATTTGCAGGGAGAGGTCTCCATAGTCATCAGCCCTTCAGTCTTATCCAGGCACAGCTGTACTGTTGGTGCCTGAACACTCCTGCTGTGCCTGATAACATCCTGATTTTCTCTGGAGGGATCAGAAGAGCATTTGCTTGGTATACCCTTCACCAGGACATCTCCAGCTAACCTAAGAGGTTAATTTTTGGATCCTTATCACCCAAGTAGAATCTGGGATGCAGAATCAGTAAAAGAAGCAGAGAACAGTGATTTCCATAGACTGAGTGCATAATGGTCTGAGAAAAAATGTCCCATTCCCACATGTTCCATAGCAGCTTTGCAGTGGTATACTTTCCCAGGATTTTTTCTATCCTGAAGATAGAAAAAATAATATACCAAATGTGGGAAAAGTGTCAGCTGAAGACACTTTGAATAAAACGCTTTTTCAGAATTTCCAAACAATTATGGTCAGATGTTAACATTTCTTTAACAAGTGCTTGATCCAGAGAAGAGCAGAAATCCTCAAACAGATACGAATGACTCAGAAAAATGATTGTACTATCATATATTTAAGTTCAACAGTAAATGAGATGTGTTTGAGGAAATGTTTGATCATCATTAATGATATGTTATAAAACTCAAAAGTAAAAGATAAATGTAATTATAAATAAATTAACAAAAACCCTTCCACAGCCATTGCCTACCCACCACCTGTTTAAAATTAGGAAAATGTAGAAATACTGAAAAATTGAGAGATATTAGAAAAATAGCAAACAGCAGAAAGTTCTGTATGTATCATCAGACACATCTGTATGTTGACATCATAAGATAATGTCATCAACAGCGCCTCAAATTTTAAAATCTTGTCTTGTGTAGTTGAAGTTATCAGACAGCAGGGAATGATTGTTTCCTCTCAAAAAGCTTTTCTGATATTTTTTGTAAGCATTTTTGGCTATTCTCACCTATTTGCTGGAAGGGGAACAAAGATGTTAAAATGGAGACAGTGATGGTACCATCAACCTGCCCCAGCAGCATAGCTGTTTGCTATCAGTTATTCAATTAGTGGAGTTCTCCTTTCAGGGAGAAAATACATGTTTGATGGAACTTGTGTGACCACAACCTTGCTAAGGGTGCGCACACTGGCAGTCCCAGCTCGGATTTCGGTAACATCCATGTACTCAAGGAACATTGTCTGGCTCTCTGTTATTTTCATCACAGTGAAAAATGAAATGGTGAGTACTGTGCTTGTTAGTTTCAGAATCTTTCAGAATGTCAAGCAAAAATGCACATTTTCAGATTGAGTTAAGTAAGTTAAAATCAAGCTTTCTCTGGAAAGGTATTTTCCTACAAAAATATTCCTTTGAAGTTTTTACCCTGTATAGTTAAACTGCATTATTTAAGGACTAACCTTGCCAGAAACTCTGTAAAAGGGTCAAGAGGTTTCTATTAGCATTTCCTTAACCTCTTTCTATAGACCCCTTCTGTCAGACTGTTGGTTTTCTGTAAGCCCTGTACGATGGTTTTGAGACACAAGGGACGTTCACATTACATTTCTCATTACCAACCCAGCAGACAGTAACTACTTCTGCTGCGGCTCTAGCTGTACCCTTTGGTTTAGCAATCCCTGGGAAATCTGACAAATTAAGTAGCCAGTGTGCCAAAACAGTTGTTGGGGGCGGCAGGCATGGTTCATCCTTTCCCAGAGACTCACTGCTCAGTGGGGGAGCAAATAATGACTGTTGTGCTGCTCTACAACCCTTACTTTTACAATCTTTTTCATGTTTCAGCTCTTGGGTAAAAGAGAGTCTTCTAAACTCTTGTTCCTATTTTGTGTCACCCCACTCACCTGTACCCCTCTCTGGCACCTCCTTTCTCTACCAGCTGTTTAACGTCCCTTTGCTTTCCGGATTGCTTTTCCCATTCCCAGGTCCATGCTCTGTTCAATTTGTATTCTCCAAGAGCCACCTCCCTGCTATGCATAAACTGAAGGAAACAAAGAACATTTGCTGCTCAGCGTAGTGACAGGAGTTAATAAGCTGGGCTGTCATACAATTAATCTTCCCTGTCTTGATACATTTTGCATGGAGGGCAAGTTTAATTAGATGTTTGTATGGTGCCAAGCACTGTGACACTGCCCCCCGATTAGAAGCCCCAGTGTGTTACTACAATACAAATAGGTTATTAATGTTGCTCTTATGTGGTATAATAGGAATACCCCTCCTTAAAACTATAAAAGTGATTAAAGATTTTCAAAATAAAGCTTCCAAATTTCTTCAGGAATATTATAGGTAAAAAAAATGGAAAAAGGTGAAGCACTTACTACAATTTGTCTTAATATGCTTCTTGTCTTAGTGCTCTGGCGGCAATTAAAAGTCAGTTTGAGTTTTAGTTTTGTTCTGAGATTTTTATTATATATTTGTTTACTTTGATTCTGGTATAATTCCCTAAATGAACTTTCAGGTAAGCAGTTCTTTTTGTTAATTATTTGTAACAGTGCTGGAGAGATACTGAATTCACGGACATCTGAGAGGCTGAATGTGTACCCTGCTTATACAGATGTGCATAATCCACAGGATTCCTTGTTCGCACAAGAAAAATTTCTCTGGACCCATCTGCCATTTTTCTCAGAAACGCATAAACTTTGGTTTTCTTTGGAGACTGGACAGACACATCTTTAAACAGAGAAGAAAGCTGAGAATATAGAGTAGCAACCTTAAGGTGCTCAGTGGAGTTATTTTTCTTTAGGAACATAGGGTTTGAAAGGACCTCTTGGGCTGCTTTTAAACAACTCAGACATAATCAAACAGTTCTCAATAAGTAGTCTCTGCTGAAATCAAACCAAGCTGTTCTTTTTGAGTTAAATAGCTAACCCACGGTGCAGAATAAGACAACTGTTTATTGGAGAAAATATATTAGATCAGAAATAGCCTTTGCATCCCAGGAGCTGTACACAGCTTAGGATTTAGCTGCCTGCCAGGCTGCTGTCTGTAGTGCCTACCATGGTATGCAATCGCTAGGGTGGGAGTGCGTGCATCTTCTGTGCTCCTATCATATACTGTGTCCCATTTAAATGTACTCTACTGTATGAGGGGGCTAGCAAGCTTCTGGGGAGGACACTGGTCAGTGGTCAGATGTGGTCATCCTCGATCTTTCAAGACATGCAAACAAAATTAACTCTTTCAGAATATGTAAAATATTTAATATTATCCATATCTTAAGCTCCACTGTCACATAGAACATTCATCTCTTTGCTACCTAACTTTTTTCTTTTTCTCTCCTCTTCTGTCTTTGCTGCTCATTCTGTTTCCTCTTCGTTTTTGTTTGTTTGTTTTTATTCATAGGTTTTGATGTAAATAAAGATGCAGAGGTCAGAGTAAAGGGAACAGAAAGGAAGAGAGTATTAAAGCAAGAGGTCAACATGAATGCATGTAGCAATTGGCTTCAAATAATATTTGGTGCAATCTTAGGAACAAGAAAAGTGAGAAAGACAGAAAATCTGTCCTGAATAGGGTAAATACAGAAAGATATTAAAACTGCCGCAGAGCTGGGTCCACAGGTTAAATGTAGTAAATATATGGAATTGTGTTACCTTTCACTCTAAGCATTAATGAATTTTCTCCAGCTATGCTTAAACTGCTTTATACTTGTTCTTAATAAAATTCATCTGCACGAATGTTCTTAAAGTGACTTTGAAAGCTGTGTATGTTGTTGTTCACAAGAAAAATGCAAACTAAATTCATTGATGCAAATGAACTTGTTCTGGGAGTGTGTCCTGGCATTCTGGACAGAGACATGAGTTTCTCAGGTGTCACCCAACCCATCTTCACTGTGAAGGTTGCAAACGACACATACAGTTTATGTATGTAGCTCACTGATCCAGAAAGAAAATTCTTGGTAAGTATTCTTCTCATTCTTCTGTCATGTGCATCTCTGTATTATCAAACAGGTAAAAGTGTTGCATTCTGTGCTTATTTATGCTGGTATACATATTTGGGCCAGCTCCTTTGGGATAAACTGCACAAAATCCTTCCATGCAGTTCTGACAGAAATTGCAAAGGCATCCTCTCCCACAGCCATTTTGATTTTGTGTAGTCAGGATAGTGTGAAGAAGCAGAAAGCAGTGAGGTGAACCCCCCAGTATGGTCTGGGGTCTGTGTGCTGTTGCTGTGGGGCAGCCACGATACAAACCTGACCTTCTGCCTGTTCCTCTGGCTGAAGCTGTATCCCTCTACAAATGAAGCATTTTCAAAAAGCATCCAAACTGTCTGGCAGGTGAGGTGTATTTCTTGAGATGATGGAGCTGCCCAGGTACATCAATGCTGTAAATGGAGCAGCTGAACAAGGTAGGAAAAAACAATCCCTGGTCCCCCGGCAGGCCAGCTTGACTGTACCTGCTGTTCCTCTGTCCTTTGTTGTACAAATACTTTGCAGCTTCGCACTGTTGTGATATAATTTTTGAATCAATTCCTTTAAAGAAAACCTTTACAGTGGAAGGAGGGGTGGGCAGAGCGGGCAGGGAGCACTTTGCGGGCTGCGAGCTGTGTTTAAAAGGTCAGTGGCTCCTGTTGCTGTGCTGCCCAGTTGCTAGGCTGCTGTGGATTTTTGTGCTCCTTTCCCCGGCAAAAGAGACCTCGTGATGAGGTACAAGGTTATAGCCATGCCTTTTCAGTAAACTTACCTGCTCCTTTCTGTTCACTAAGCAGACTGAGTAAGGGAGATGCTCTCAGGAGCACTTGTTTTCTTTCCAGGGTTGTCAAAAACAGCTGCTGAAGTAACTGATATGTTATTTATCCTGCCAAATTAAACTTAATATATTAACATGGGGAAATAGAGTCAATGTTTAGTGAGCTGTCAGGGCACATTGGGTAACTAAGGCTTTCTTAGGTATCAGCAGGATTTATTGCCATCTTCACCCCACTTGCATCTTCTCTGAACTCACAACAAAGCACATTTACTTAATGCTTTAGTGAAAATTATCTATCAAAGGTTTTAAAGTATAGATCTCTTTCAAGAGATCATCTTTTAACCCTGCTTTGATTTAGCTGTCTCAATCAGCAGGAACTTTTCATGCATATCTGAGATGTCTTATAATAACAGCCAGTGCTGCCAGAGGGGATCAGGTATTACAGGGCTGAAGGTGGAACAGACATGCAAAAAGAATCTTATCCTGTACGAGAAAGGTTAAGGAAAAGATGCAACATGAGAGCAAACTGACGTTTGGGAAGTGGGAGTACATGACTGCTCAGACAAAGTGTGCTTTCTGCCTGTTTAACCTAATTTGTAGAGTGCACAGTCTGGTCTGTCTATGATACAGATAATTAGAAAACAGCACCGGGGTGTAAGTAAATGAAGTTTTCTAACCTCAGAATGAAATTGTCAGGTTGACATAATAAGTGCTTTTAGACGTGCAACAGTAGGAAAGTAATTATTTAACTTGCCCCTTAGTTCAGTGGCTGTGAAAGGCACAGTACTCCTTGAAGCAAGTGGGAAGTCAAGGAGGTGAGGTTTGCACTGATCTGCTCTAGGGAGGCTGGGTGGCCCCTGTCTGTATTGGCCAGGCATTTCTTGTAATATCATTGTTTTCACTTGCTTGTAACTTCATTAAATGTTTGCTGTTTGTGTATATGCTGGCAAGCAGGGTTCTGGGAAAATAACAGCAAGTAACCATGTAACCAATAGCTAATCTATGTTTACTCAGCCTGATATGTCATCAAATTCTTCCCAAGTACGTTAATGTACACCTAAAATGTGAACTAGGGTCTCAACCTCAATCTGAAGCTTGCCTGGGAAGCCAGGCCAGAGGTCCAGGCTGAGACCATGGTACCCAGCTACTGCTGGTTGTGCATTAAAATTAGTTAGGGCTCTGTATGTGGAGATTGTTGACACCTCTGAAAATTTTTGTGTATATTTCTGTTTATTGAATGGTTACTGTTATCCCTTCTGGCATTCCTGGAAGTTCCTCCTCCACCCTTAATAATCAGAACTTGAAAAAAACCCTTCATTCCTCTGGAAGGGGCAATGAAAGATACTGCTCAGAACCAAAATAAGAAGCATAGCCTTGCCAAGACTCTGCAGAAGTGCTGCAGAGGTATGGCTGAATTGCTCAGGATCCCTCTGTGGTGAATCATGTGCTTATGCGAACTCCACCTAACTACATTACTTGTGATTGCCAGAAAACCCTTGAGCTAAATAATTAGAACTTTATGAATGCCCTGTTAATTCAGATGGCTGTCATGGATTCCTACAGACTATTCAATCATCCAGGTATTTGAATGTAACATATAAAACTTGCAATAATGCAATAAATCCACCTTTGAGGCCCTCAGTATTAGATGCAAAATGTGGTGGCCACGTGGTGCAAAGCACTGGTACTGGCTCTGCTTGTTCAGGTGAATTTGACAGGATAAGTTTATAGCAGACTTCATTGCCAAATCAGAGTATAATCTCTTTGTGACACTCTGGCTTCATGCTAGATTAGATAGCACCTTTTTTTTTTTTTTTGTGGCTTAGTTAGCCACAGACACTCACAAAAGTGTTGAATTTTTTTTTTCATCTAAGTAGACAGGGATGCGGTGGTGGTTTGCATCAAATTGTACTGCATGATGATCTCATCATTCACTGATCCAACATGAAGAATCTTGTAACCACTGCTTTAGCCATCAGACAATTTGTTGCACAAATATGTTTGCACATATTTCATAAGGCAGCGGTTGCTTGAAGCTATACAGAAAGAGATGTATAATTGACCCTATCAGTTAAAAATAAAGAATCAGTCATTAGTTCATGTCAGCTTACTCAAAAGGTAACATAAACCCTGCCAAATTGTCTGTCACCTGGATGGAATCAACACATGAGAAATATGCCCTGCTTACAAATTAGCAGCATTTGCTGGAAGGCAAATACACAAGGTGTGTGCCAAGTGACAAGTCCATGGACGTGTCTTCTGTGTCATGTGCCTGGCATCCTCTAACTTTGGACTGCAGACATTTTCAGCCTCGCTCAGATTTTGTGAATAGTGCTATATTTGCCTACCAACATGCTTTCTCATTGTCCTGCATTAGCCAATCTGTTGTTCCTTTTTTCCTGTGTTTGTATCAGAAGTTCGGTTCAGAGTATTGTGGGGAGGAAAGGAGATTGTGGGTAAACACTGGCATTGCTGTATGTTTGTCCTGAAGCAAATAGATGAGGTAAAAAACCTGGCATTTTGCTTGAAATGCAAAGTTCAAGGCTTGTGAAGAGGGCAGTGATGTCCTGCTGGTCATGTGGGCAGCTGTAGAGGCTTCTCAGAAAGCTCTGTCAGCTGCATTGGCATGTTTTGCTGTGTGTTAAAAAGTTTTGTCAAAAATGGCAAACCATCCTGGTTTCCATTCCAAAGCTTTCATTGATCTTTTATGTGCATAAGTCCTAGTAATTGAATACCTTCATGAGTTCCTGGGACCACTGATGTGTAATCCAGACTGTAGCCATTTCATGTGTCCCATCTGAATGTGGCCTGTTCTTCATACAAAGAGAATGGTTTCCATAACCAGGCAGAGCAGAGTACTATATGTCTCTCCAAAGAGCCACAGAAGTGAGAAGCGAAGCAGGTATTAGAATTTTTTTTAATCATATCTGATTAAAAATCACTTCTAGTTCATGTGTAAGTAATTGTACTTCATGCTGCAGTGAAAATCACTATTGTGCTAGTCTCCATATAAACACAGAGAGTAAGTAACACAGACCTTGCAAAGACTTTATAATACAGTTTGACTTGCGATGAAACAGATGTTTGTGACAATAGAGGAGAAGAGAATAACAAAACAGCATTAGTACAGGTCCTACTGCTTGTAGTGGAGACTGCAATTGAAAATACCGTTCAGGCCAGGGACTGGCATGAGTGGGGAAGCCTGAAGGTAGGTGGGTGACTGGCAGTGGTAAAGTGTGTGATTTACACGTTTGTGCTGTGACATGTAGGGCAGAAAAGAGTATCGTGTGCTAGGATGTCACTGCTGAGCAAATTACCATGAAAAGCATGATACCAGACATGGGGCCGAATTCTGATGGCACTCTTATTTCCAACAAGTTTTCATAAACTGCATTTGAAAGAAAACTCTCACTTTTCTGCAGTAGAGCTGAAGCAGTATGTCCTGCTCAGCCGTGCAGGTTACAGCACATGCAGCATGCCCTGACTCCCTCTCTGCCTGTTTTCTCTCTCTCTCTCTCCTCAGATGGCCAGTGACCCATGTGCCGATCAGCCCCGGCCCACGCTTGGCATGCTGGCTGGAATCAGCCCCTGCCACTGAGGCAAGGAGGAGGGAGGAATCACCATGGCCTCATCCCAACGTGCCCGGCACATCGGCCCTCCTGATGGAGGCTGGGGATGGATGATTGTTGCTGGCTGCTTCCTTGTCACTATCTGTACCAGGGCCGTGACAAGGTAAAGCCAACTGCTATTTGTCTTGCTGACCTGTTTGTGGTATTATTTCTTTTTCTTTTTTTTTCCTGTAGGAAGTGGGTTTGGGATCTCCCTGGATGTCCTACAGCTGCCAGGGTTGTTATTGTTAGGCAAAAACTCCTGCTACATTTTTTAAGGCTTTCTGAAACCCCTAAAGCTATGGGGATGGATGATTATGAGCCCTCTGGTTTTAGTCTCACCTCCTCTGACAGCTGCTCTAGCTTTCAGCACCCTCTGCTTGATTTCTTACAGAAACAAGGCCCAGAGCAGGTAGCACTATTTCAGGCTGCAGTGGTTTGGTTAGGGAGGGAGGAATCATGCAGGGTCTCTTTGGGTACACTGTGTCCCTCTGACCCCACAGCTAGGCTCGTTTTTGCTAGTCCCACTGAATTACCTTGACTCCTGAGTCTATCTGAAAAACATATAAATACCCCCTTCTCCTGCTGCAAGCATTTCAGGTGCTGTCCTGCCTGAGAAGGTGTGAACCCTAGAGAAGAGGCCCCTCTCTATACCCTTCTGGTATCTGAAATATGCAGAAAATATTTCTCAAAAATAGAAAGAACAGGAATAGACTTCTGCCTTGCATAAACATAATGCAATCTGGGATGAGATTGCTTCCACAGTGACTTTGATGTCAACTTGAGACAGAGGAGCCTGGTGTGTGTGAACATGGACATTTAAGCTATATTAAGCAGAGAGATAAACACCCTGGGAAGTGAGAAACACTGAATCAGTGTCTTCCTGGGCAGTCAGTATAATGTAAATACAGAGTTTCCTACCTAAAGTTCATCTTGGAAAATAAAACTGCCAGGTTTAGGGATCTAAAACCTAGGGTCTTGGACTCAACAGCATAGAAGGGGCATTGAAATACTGATACTGAGTATTAATGTATGCAAGTGTACCAATTCCATAATAAGAGTAGATAATTCCTAGTGGATTTAATTCCTTGTTCATGTGTGAAATGTGTTATATTCAAGAAATCATCTAATGGCTGACGCACCTTAGACTATATAGAAGAATGAAGTATGTGCAGGAAAAAAGCTGAAGAAAGTGGTCATTCGATGATTTGCTGGAGGGAAAAAGAGAGGGTGAAAAGGCATTTCTTGTTGATCCAGAAATGAGGATGAAACTGTGCAGCCTTTTAATCTGTTCCCCTGCAGAGACAGTAACATTTGTTAAGCAGAGCAACATAACCCCTCCTGGAATCATTTTATTAAAATATTAGAAGGTTCATGGGCTCCTGCAGTGTTTTCATTTGCTGTCAGAAGCTGCTTTGCTCTTGTCCATCCATGAACACATAGCTATCGATGCTGTTTGCTCTGTAGGTGCTATGTTGGCCAGTTTGTGCATGTGTGAAATAGCAAGCAACCAGGTCAGTGAAGACCTGGGAAGCTAAGGCTTTATGTACCAGGGAAGCTACATCATAATATGGGCTATAAACTGCTGGTGATAATTACAACTTCAATTTCATTTAAGTTTAAAATACTGTGAGTTATAAAAACTCCAGAGGCAGACACCCCAGCAAGAAACATGGTATTATAACATTCATAATCTATCTGGAGTAGTTGTATGTCTGAATGAGGCTCTACATCAGCCTAATTGTCTAATCCCACTGGTGAGATAATAGTTGGACACCAGTTTTTGATTCAGTTGTTGCCAGTGGAAAGCAAGGATTGTTCTCATATTCCATGTCATGTCCCTCATGCATTAAGGTAGACCTTCTTTGCCAATATCCCTTAGAAACTGTTCAAACATTTCTCTCTGTCTTTGGCGTGTAGGCAAACCACAGATCTGATTTTCCTGGGAGCTAGAGAGTAGCTTAAAGTGGATACTTTTTAGACCTGAACAGTGAGACCGATGTTTCTATGAGCAAATATCCCATGTTCAACAGATTGGTCGTCATGTTTTTTGTCCTAGGTGCATCTCCATATTTTTTGTGGAGTTCCAGGCATACTTTGGACAGGATTATGCCAGAACTGCTTGGATCCACTCCATTGTTGACTGTGCTACAATGCTCTGTGGTATGTATTACCCTTTTAAGCCTAATGTGGCTGCTTTTTCATCAGTTCCATCTGGTTTTAGCATATTCACAAGTTGGTGGAGTCAGCTGGGAAGGAATGATACTGTGGGCTCTCTGGAGTATGGTATATCCAAGCTGCTTCCCTCAGCAATTGTGCAGGAAGGGAGTGTCTTCATTCTAAATAAAAGAAGCAGAACTTTTTTTGTGTGAAATTATCTAAGTTTTCAGAAATGTACTTCTGTCGAGGTCTTGTGGGACATGCCGTGTTTGAAAGCTACTAATTGAGCACGTGTTTCTTTTGCCTTTTAATTGGAGTCATATTTGAGACTTAGCACAGGATGTACATCTTGCCTCCAGATCAAGTCACAGTCATCCTCCTTTTACCAAACATGTATATTTACAAACGGTCTTCTCCCTTAAAAGAAAATTCAGTGATAGTAAAAATGACATGCATCAGTGCAGCAGTTGTACCAAATTTCTTGTGGGTTTGCTTTCAAGCTATACAGCTGGGTGAAAATCCAGGCACTAGTCCTGTGGAAGAGGGTTAATCCAGGAGAATTGCTAGAAAGGCAGAGGGACACAGCTGGAATGAGACATAGCAACTGACCTGTGTTAGCCAGGTTATATCTGGGGGAAAAAATATAAGGGTAACCTTTCCCTGGCATTGCAGGTGGTGGAGAGAGAGACGGCTGGTGATGACATTATATGGTAGAGGTGGGGTCATCTGGGAGGCATCAGTTGCAGAAGAGCAGGAGAAGGGATAGTCCAAAAGATGTGAGACTTTCCTGTTTGGGTCTGATGCATTGCCCACAGAGTGTGTGGAGGGACAGCTGAAGTTACGGATGGCTGAAGTGCAAATTTTAGGCAGAGGAAGGTTGGAGTGCTGTAAGAATGGAGTAATGAATGGTGTGGTCTGTTGCTGTGGCCTCTCTTGACCTCCAGTACTGCAGACTGTGTCCTGTAATAACTTTGATCTATGAAAATGGCTGCTGAGAAAGCTTCTGTAAATTTCAGTTTTATCATGACCTTCAGGAAAATTTTTAGAAGTTTTTTGTTTGGTTTTTTTTGTGGGGGTTTTTGTTTGTTTGTGGTTTTTTTCTCTCTTGGTGTTTTTCTGGGTTCTTTTTTTGGTGCTCCTACCATTGTAATAGGGGGGATGTTAGAAGGTCACTCTGTGTAGCTGCAATCACCAGCTTCTCCTGCTTGTCTTCTGCTTGCTTTTCCTTTATGACTGTTGCAATGAACTGTGTGTGAAGACCTGACATTAACTACCAGATTTATTTTTTTCTTTGAAGCCCCAGTTGGGAGTTTAATCAGTAATCATGTATCCTGCCAAGTTGGTATCATGCTAGGAGGGCTGCTTGCATCTACTGGACTAATTTTGAGTTCATTCGCCACCACTCTGGAACATCTTTACTTATCATTAGGAGTCCTTACAGGTAGGATGTATTCAGTCCCCTTGTTGCTGTCAGGAATACAACATGGGAATGTTAAAAATGATAGGTGATCTCTTCTCCATGTCATATTGAGATACTCAGACGTGTTCTCTCCATTGTGAAAGTGAGATTTTGGTTGCCCCTGGGAGACCTTCAGCACACACTGAGCCTCTTGAAACCCAAATGCACCACCCTGCAAAAGCAACTCTTTTAACTCCTCTTAGAGAAAGGACTATGGATGGATAAAGTTCTGACATGGGAGGTCAAGAAGGACTGCTGTTGCAGGTGATATACATGAAAAGGTTTCTTTTTTTTGCCTGTGATTTGGAAAGTTTGTTATAGTAGGAGTCCTAGAGTGCCCCAAAATATTTGCATATTTAGAAAAAAGTTTAAATCAAAACATAAGAGTAAGTAAGAGGCAGAGGAGCACTGGGTGAATACTTGACACCTCAGCTTTGCACCTTATTTTTGTCTGCATTATATTCCATTTGAAAAGCCAACAAAAAAAAGGTTGGTTGGTAAATTGCTGTAGCAGCTCTTCCCTCTGTGTTCAGGTATGGTGACAACTAATGTCTTTGCTCTGTCCTATCTGCCTGTGTTTGTGCACAGAGAAACCTGAGAGGGGCCCGTGGTCACAATGACATTCCTTCCTCATTAATACTGACCTGGTAGCCACGGTGATATAAGACCTTGTACTTGGTCCCCTGCTGTTTAGTAATGAGTTGGTGGAATTACTGCAGTTCACATGCTGCCAACAGCTTATTTGTTAAGAAAAAAAAAAAGAAATCTTTATTGTAGTGCATGTCACTCCTGTATTATGATGTTAATCTTTGACAAATGTGTTCATAACAAATAAAAAGGTTTCTTGTAACTTGAGGGACTGTGCCACATACCATGCTAATGCCTCTGAGGCTTCCTTAGTGGGAATGAGGTGGAAAAGCAGTTGTACATGGACTTGTAAAGAGACAATTCTACAAGCAATGAACTTCAAGTCTGTAGGGACTGGTGGACAGAGAGGTGAACTCTTGGTAAACGCTAGAGGTGGAGCCCCCAACCCAGAGAGGAGGTAGGACCATAACGGGTGAATGTCTAAATCCATAAAAGCTTCAGCACTTTAAGCAGTGAACAGTGAAGCAGAGGTGAGACAAGGGAGTATCAATAAGTAGCAGAGTTCCTTCTAAGAGGTGTGAAAATGTTTTCAGCCCTAAACTTTGCATTTCCAATTTTCACAGAACATTGACTGGCTTTTTTGGGATCTATTTTCCCCTGCCAACTCACTAAAAAGATCAATGATGTGTATGCCAAATAGAGTACAATTTTCACTGTTCTCAAGTGATGATGTCTAGCTCAAGGCTGCTCCTCTGGCTCTGCTGGCTGTACAGGTCCAGCCTCAGCTCTGTGCCTTGTTTCTACCCTCACCTCCTGAGGGGTGTCAGACCAGGCACCTGCCACCCAGAGTCCCTCTAATCCACTTACTCCATCCTGGCAGGTTTAGTGCCTGTCCTACACAGTGTGCCCTTTGAGGAGGACGTGGCAAGCTGGTTACAGCATTGGGTGATTATCTCCTCTGTTGGCAGTGGGGTCTGTTTGACCCTCAATGTAGGACATGCTCTAAAACCCTAATCAGGAACTCATTTCTATGACTGAATCAGAGAGTTCACTTTTAGTGCTAGAGCAACCACTTGATG
The DNA here is from genome assembly GCA_013396655.1 of Campylorhamphus procurvoides. Classification (NCBI taxonomy): domain Eukaryota; kingdom Metazoa; phylum Chordata; class Aves; order Passeriformes; family Dendrocolaptidae; genus Campylorhamphus; species Campylorhamphus procurvoides. Next base: position 288,295 of record WBMV01005344.1, on the reverse strand, counting down.
ATTAAAGTCTGCTTTCTGGTTCTGCAGCAGAGACCACAGTATTTTTCTCAGTCCAAGAGATGAATCTTATTTGTTTACTCAACTGGATCTGGCTTTGTTTTCTGAGGCTTTTCTCCCCTCTTGCAGACAGGGATTTAAAATGGTCAGGACTCCAAGCAGCTGTTGCATGGAGTTTGTTTAGCTGACCAAGAAGGGGTTTTTGTGGAATATTAGTACCAGAGACAGACTCTTTGCACTGTGTTTCAGAGACCTGAAAATTAATGTTCAGGGTTGCAACAGACCAAAACACAAAGTGGTGCCTCATCAGGACAGTGTGTCCAGTGCCAGCATTGGTGCAGACCCTGGGGCAAGACCTCATCTTGCAAGCACACAATTTCTCTGATGTTTAGTGATCATCCTTGTTATTATGTGAACCCTGTCACTTATTTCTGAGCCTTATTATCATGAATTAATGGTCATCAGTTAGGTTTGTCAAGGCAGTGACTTTCTCACTGAAAGAAAGAAGTCATCCCAGTTTCTTATCACATTCTGACTGGGCTGCATGATAAAGAATCAGAAAAACTTTCTATTCATTTGTGCTAATGTGGTTTAATTTAATATGTTCCATATGTCATACTTCATATTAAGCTGTCTGCACTGTGCTTTTTCTTCTAGGACTTGGGTTTGCACTCTGTTATTCTCCAGCCATTGCGATGGTGGGCAAATACTTCAACAAAAGAAAAGCATTGGCGTATGGAATAGCCATGTCAGGAAGTGGAATTGGTACCTTCATCCTGGCCCCTGTAGTCCAGCTCTTAATTGAGCAGTTTTCCTGGCAAGGAGCTTTACTCATCCTGGGAGGTTTTGTTTTAAACCTCTGTGTTTGTGGTGCCTTGATGCGGCCCATTTCTCTTAAGGAGGATCGTAAAACTGTTCCTGAGTTTCTTGAACAGGATCATGTCCCTGAAACAGAGAAAAAAGACTTAAAGCGAATGTCCATCTGTTCACCTTTAATCAAAGTGTGGTCTCGTGAATGTTTATGCTACTGTTCTTGGAAGGAATATGACTTTTTACTGATGCCAGGCTTCATGGTGCTGGCAGTGTCAGTTTTATTTATGGCATATGGCTGTAGCCCTCTTTTTGTCTACCTAGTGCCTTATGCTTTGAGTGTTGGAGTGAGTCACCACCAGGCTGCCTTCCTCATGTCCATACTTGGTGTCATAGACATCATTGGTAATATCACCTTTGGATGGCTAACAGACAGAAGGTAAGGGCTTTATAACTAAACAAGTGTAAGCTTTAGCTGGTGGGAGGCTGGATGCAAGTGAGGTATAATGCATATAAAAGTTAACATTATGGACTTTTTCTGTAGCATCTGTAACTTTCAGAAAATGCCTCCAACATACGGTCTTAATTTTCAGAAATGCTTGCTATTTAATGTTTTTGTCTCTTCTGAGTTTGTTCAATTCTGCTGGTTTAATATCTTTTTTCCTGAAGAAATTACCTGTTTGTGCATTTGTCAGTGGAAATGTAACCCCCTGCCTGAGGTATGTTGAGCGTGATTCTTTGTATGTATTTCCTAGAGGATTTCACCCTGCTTCCTCTGACTTTCCATCTCTTCTGTGCTGCTGGGAGGCACAGAAGTTATGGAAAAGGGTCAAGAGTCTGGCCTAACACTGTCAGGCACATACTCAGAAGGAGTGACCAAAAATTGTCGTACATTTTCAGTATGTAGGAACTCACCATGCTTTGTGAACTCAGCTCACTCCAAACACCATTGTACAGAACTGCAAGATCAATAGATTCTAGCTAAATTAACAAGGATTATGATTCTAAAGGATGCATTCTTTGTACTTATTCAGTTTGTGGGAAAAATCAATTATTGGTTTTGTGGGAAAAATCAGTTATTGGTTTTGTGGGACAGGGATTGCCATCTCGCTTAGCTCACACTAACTCGTGTCTAAGGGCTGATTGGAAGTGTGACAGCTAAGAGAGGAATACTGCAATATTTTATGTATAATACTGGGAACACCTTGCTGAGCAGAGATGTAAAGTCCAATGAAACACTGCTTCAAACATTGAAACTTCAGAGGACTGCAAAATCCTGGCAGCAGGGTGGCTTCCCTCACTAGGAACATCCTGAAGAACACTGCAGGCAGCATGGACTGCTGCCTGCCAGATGTTTCTGCAGCTGTCGGTGGGCAGCTTTCCCTAACCTGGGCTCCTCAGTGCAGAGTTTTTAATCTTGAAGACTGTAAGAAAATGGACTTAAATTTGAGCCGTGTAAGAGAGAGACTGAAGCACTGCATGCCAGGGCACAGAAATTGAGATGCTATGTTCAGTGATAGTATTTTTCTTTTCTCTTTTGAAATTTACAGGTGTCTGAAGAAGCATCGGTACTTTTGCTACCTCTTTGCTGTGGGAATGGATGGACTTTGTTGTCTTTTCCTGCCAGTTCTCAAAAACTTCCCTTTGCTTGTGCCTTTCTCATTTACCTTTGGCTACTTTGATGGAGCCTATGTAACGCTGATCCCTGTCATGACAGCAGATGTAGTGGGAACTTCTTCGTTATCATCAGCACTGGGTGTTGTGTATTTTCTCCATGCCATACCATATCTAGTGAGCCCACCTGTGGCAGGTCAGTTCCCAAATGACTTTCCTAAAATCTTATTCATACTTTAGATTTACCTATTAGTGTGATGTAACAGGAGAGGAAGGACAGCAAATGCACACTAAACATGGAGGTAGCCTCTGGGTAGAGAAATAACACACCTAGATCTTTGTAAGTCCTTAGAGCTGCCATCCCTGTCTTGGTGGGATGATTTTTACATACATAGAGAGATGAAATTTAAAAAACAAACCAGTATGGAATGGGTTTTTAAGAGCTCTTACATCACCACTTCACAAAGTTCAGCAATCATGCAAGTAGAAGAAGCAAAATATTTCACTGTAAAATTATAAGATTTTGAAAGTGCAACCTAAAGGGAGTTTAATCCCAAGTTTTGGGGGGCTTTGTGGTATGGAGTACTTGATCTTTTAATCTCCAAACTGCTTTGAACAGGTGGGTGAGTCAGCTCCACTCCTGTTTGGTTGCCAGCTCATCACTGTAATATTTAACCATCATTTTTCCCATTGGTTCCATTACAATGAAGTAAGATTGAGAGCTGTACTCCTATTACTGTTCAGAAAGAACTTGCTAGAGTTTTTAATATTGTGGAAGGTCAGAGAACTTTTTCAAACAGCCAAGTGTGTGTGTGTGTGTGTGTGTATATATATGTCTTGTGGTTTTGTCTGCTGTTCACATCAATTCCCAATTAATTACTGCTTCTGAAGCTTTTAATTTTCCACAGCAAAAATTACTGCAAAACAGAATTATTTTAAAGTGAAGCATGAGCACAAGGCATAGCTCACTAAATGTTTCTGTATGAGGATCTCATGCACACACTATTTACAGGACTTTGTAAACCTATCTAAAGACTGCCAGTTAAATCAATGTGGTTGGAAGATGTTTATTTAGTATTGTGGTGATGAGTGTTGTGCCTTTTCTTGTGGATCTGACATTTGAGGCTCCAAATAAAAGCCCGTAAAAATCTTACCTACCTGCTGAGGACAAATCCCTCCCTGCCCCAGAAGGGAAAAGTATAGTGATGATGATGTAAACCTATGTTGTTTAATTGTATTTATATGTGATAACTTGTAAGTTTACAAGTTGGTAAGTTTATAAAACTCCCATTGATCACAGGATTTGAAAATTATCAGAATACTGGGGACCTTTAAAAAGCCTTTTTTTTTTTCCCCTTACAGGTTGGCTTGTGGACACAACTGGCAGCTATACTGCATCATTCCTCCTGTGTGGATTTTCTATGATATTTAGTTCAACACTATTGTGCTTTGCAAGACTAGCAAAAAAAATCAAAAAACCACATTTGCCATCGCTCACTAGTGATACAGGCATGAAACAGCACATGTGGACAAATGGAGCAATAGCTTATTCTGTCACAGCAGAATTAGACCAAAAGGATGTTGAATTTTTGGCTGTGGACGCAAACAGCTGCAGCAACAGGTGACAAGTGCCATCAAGATTCAGTATGGCACAGCCATGACTGAGACAGAGGTGGATCTGTAATGTCATACTGTTGAAGATATTACTTCTGTGAAACAAGGCATCTCTCAATTTGATTTTTGTGTCATGCTTTAGTTGACTAAAATCTACATACAGCAACAGTAATACCAAATTAGCGCAGTAATAGAAGAAAGCTAGAATGTAAAATAGAGTTTGTAGATACAAATGCTCACAGATATACTTGAAGTGCAATGTCCACTCCACATGTAATCAATAATTGTCTATAATCAACAGAAAACTATAAAGTAATCAGTCACTAAAACTGAACAATAACATTTACATTATTTCAAAAATGTTATTAATGACACAAGCTTTTCGGTGTTGTGGTCTAGTACGTTTCAATGGACTAATCACACACACCACTAAAAAACCTCCACATTTATCAGTCTGCATTAAACTCTTCGCAAATAACTGTTTCAAATGCCAAAACCTTTTTTTTTTTTTTTTTTT